>JAGDQP010006597.1:0-18927 GCA_022664845.1 Lepisma saccharinum | reverse complement strand
TGTTCCTGTTACATGCTGTCACCAAGGAACTTGGCTCATCCGTCTCCCATTTCACACCTTTTTAGGGCTAAAGAACTTGGCTCCACTTTTTGCACCTCTGGTGTTTTTGTTCGGATTGATTATAAACTTTAAGCTTCAGATACATTGATAGTTTGCTGTTGAAAATAAAGTGTAGTCTTCCAAACGAACTACATCTTCTATTTATTTCATATTCGATCCAATACTGGATGAAGCCTCTCCCTGGTGGGAGGAGATTGGTCTACTGCCCCCACGCTGACCAGACGGTTGGGAGAGAAGAGCTTGAACTCTCACTGTGATCGTTACTATATTTTATTCACAGCAGCCCCCAATTGCATCACGATGCTGAGTGGGTACCGTTCCAGACCCAAATGTCTTAGAAAAAATTCTTGACAGCGCCGGGAATCGAACTCGGGACCCCTCAATCCGTAGTCAGCAACGCTAACCACTAGAACGACGGGGTGGTATGTGTGTGTGTGTGTTAAGAACGAGAATACGCCATCGTTTTTTTATGTGTACCATGTTTGGACATACGTTTTCAGTATATTATGAACGTAGTACACAGTAGATTAAAAGGTTCGCGTGGAATATTCTGATTCAGAATTCGCTGATTCCTTGACACATCCATTAAACTTCGTAATAAATTGTAACGAAAAAATTACGTAAAAATCCCTGCCACCAACTCATATTTCTTGTCACCGCGGTGCACCGGTAAGTGATTTTACTGTATACCAAGGTCTCATTCCTTAAAATTAATGCAGTAGCTTCTCTTCAACTAGCGAAAAAACCGCCTAATGTTTGAAATATAAAAGCATATATTAATTAGGGAACCTTACTTTCTGACTACCTTAGTATGTTGGGACCACTCATAGTGTAATAAGCAGCCATGAAAAATTTGGTGCAGAACAGTTTCGAAATCTCGAGTGATCGTAGGGTAGTGAGATGAGAGTTTGAAATAAACACTGAATTGGAGAAGAACGTTATCAGAGGAAACCCATTTTAGATTACCAAAAATCTAGAGCAAAGCAGACAGAAATCCGATATAGAACTAATCAACATAGTCAGCGCTGAGAAGAGATAGACAATTAAGAAGATATCAATTACAGAAATAATGTACTACACAAATATTGTTAGGAAAGAAACCACTGAAACTAGAGCTTGAAAAAAATTAAACAATAGTTCTTTAACTTGGGTAAAACAAATACTGGCGGTTGAGGAACCTGGTGGAACGGTAACGTCTTTGAGCTCGATTTTGACGTCTCTTATTGAAACATTTGATGAGCTGCTGAATGAATGACTCAAGTAAGGGGATAGCAAAAGAGATAACATCTTAAATCTAAAAAACACTTCCTCACTTGCAACTCCCGAATTACTAGGTTCAGGACACTTCCTCAGTTGCAACTATTTTCTATAGAATTAATGGACTTCCTCAACTGGGACTTCCTCAGTTGGGCATATATCATACCAGGATAATACCAGCTGCTCTAATTACTTCCATACAATGTTAAACGAGAAAAATTGTCACTGAAAAATTTGAGGAATATTTCGAATCCCAAAAACTTTCGCCCAAACTAGGAACACACATCTGCAATTGTTGTGTAAAAATTGGCTATTTTAGGTAAATTTTGTTCTGTCAAACACGTGATACGTCACATTAACCTGAAATACTTCTATCTGTCAGATCAATAATCTAATCAATCCATAATTTCCTACAGATCCGAACCGTTTCGGAATTCGCGAACATCGACCGGATCAAATTCCTAGTAATTCGATGTGTTGCTTGAAGCGGAACATTGAGACAACACTTTGTGAAAGTGGTTGGATACGTAAAATATAATGAATTAATGACAAGGAACAATAACTCTCCTAGAATTTAATACAAAAATAGTTTTTAACAGAACTAATCAATGAAAAAGTGAGCAATCGATATAAAAATAACTCGAACAAATAGGCAAATATTGCCATAACCCTAAAGAATGAATACTAATAAATTTAAAACATTAAATAAAAGACATATTTTCGTACACAAGCTGCTTTTCTCGATAATTTGGCTGTATCAATATATAACATTAAAGGTTATTTCCAATTAAAGGCTTGTTACTTTAATAATTGTGATTATGAGAGGAAGAAGATAACCATAAATCAGATATCATAATCATAATAAGCAAAACAAAATCAGTAAGAAGAAACCAATTTACTCGCATGGGGAAAAGATGATATGCAATAGTGCACAATATTTGGTCAGACCATCACAGAGTAACAAAGATAGCATTAAATTATGTAAGTTCATTTGTTTCTGGTTAGAGACTGAAGTTTGTTATCGACTATTATATAATACATGTGTACATGAATTCTTTTTCCTATCAACTAAAATTCATGTTTAAACTTCAACCGAATAAAAGTATTTTGTTATATCTTTTAATATTAAGAAAATTTAATACAAAACACGAATTGAACGCAAAAGTTCTCAAAACATTCCGCTGACATACATACTTCAACATGACTTACTTTATAGTTTGTGACAAAGCACATTTTATTAACTTGCGAGCTACTTTCCTAACAAAACACTGAGCTCCAATGTTTCATTAGAATGTAGCTACTCCATCGTTCCAATTACTTTGTTCATAAAACGAAATAGAAAATGTTTTCAGGCAAAATGTAGATTGATTAAGCGAAGCTCAGGTCGGATGGAAGAGAATTTGCTTTTAGCGCCTGGACGCTATGCAACCCATACTGGCTGAACGTTTTTCTGGTTGTTGATATCGAGGTTTTCGGGCTGTGCATTTGGACAAACGCTATCGAATGCACGAAACAGTATTTCAGCCATGCTATTCTATGTTAGTTAAGTGACTATTGAATCTCTAATGATTTTAATCATTTATAAAACTGTGAAATGCGTTTTATTAAATTTTTTTTTTTTTTTTTTTTTTTTTTTACTTTGTAGATAAAAAGAATATGGATGTTTATATTTCTTTCAGTTATTAAAAAATTAAAATTTTCTTTTCATATGGATTTAACTTAATGCAAATTGATGTGGAATAGTACTAGTTTGGAACTTTTAAATTAATAATGAAAAATATTTCATTCTGTAAGTGTTTAAGACTTTAAGGTATATAGGAAGCATCATATAATAATTACATTAAAATGAAACTCCCTATCAAACATTCATGAGGTGTTTGGATTAGCTCAAACATTATGATTTCTACAGTTACAAATAATCAAATGCGTTTATCGTTCTAAAATTATAAATGTTCATCAAATTAGAAACTTGTATGTAAAAAACTGAATCATGTAATAATATACAATAAAGTGGTCAACGTATTAAAAGCATGAAACATATTTGGATTCAGCCGAATCCGGTTTAACGCTATAAGCTCAAAGGTTTTGATTTTAGAAAAAAAGATATTGATAGGTTTAGGTTTCAGCAGCACGTGCTGTGAAGCCTTATACAACAGATCTGTCCGTTCGTCAGTCCGTCTGTCGACAACTTTCAACTGAGGAACTAGTAGGATTAGGAAGGTGGTTGAGGTGTCGTTAGAAAGTTCTTGACGACTCAAAATCACATCCGCATAGATCATACATATTGCAGGGGCGGTTCCGGAGATAGGGGAGGTAATTTATAACTTAGAAACTACTAGGGTTAGGAAGATGAGGCGTCTTAAGAAAGGTCTCCACGAGACGAGTTTTTTACGGGTCCTACAGACCGTGTTATTCTTCTTTACAGAATATTTAAGGTAGAAAATAGGTAAAATTATAAACGGCTGTTTGAGTGGGATTGTGACAATATTTCCCTACTAAATTCACTGCAATAATAACTAACTTTAGTGCTGATCCAGTTTAGACGAAATATCCTGACTTAGACATTTTTTTTATTCTATCAATTCCACCTGACGGATGCCGAGAGTGGAGGAATATTTCGCCTTTACAGATATCTATATCCTGCCTCTCACATGTAAACATATGAACTCCTTTTTCGTCTTTATTAGTTATCAATCAGTAGATTTGTTTGCATCAGTTCTCCATTTTTTACGACTCTCTTCTTTCATCTCCGTTTGTGCATATAAACTACAAATTTCAAAGAGGAGAAGTTCAACATTCTGTATATCTCATTATTTGTTGCACATATTCCAAGCATGATCGTCCTCTCCCGCTTTTTCTTACAAAAGATTAAATATCCCACGGCGTGATGCAGCACAGGCCTTTTCAAGATACAATCGAGAATTCTTCTAATAAGAAAGCCGTTAAAATATAAAACCAACTCCCCAACAATATCGCTATTATCTTAAATATAAACTTTGATATGCTTTAGATTTATTGTATGTATATGTTTACATTAATAGAAGTAGTTCAATTCATAATAAAATTTAGTTTATAGAATCGTGTAATAATTCAGATTGTCTAGTTTAATGAGACTAGTATGAAAACAGACTCATTTTATTCATTCTAATTATAATACTCATTTACATTGTTCGTAGAATTCAGAAATACTTTCAATCGTATAAAAGTTCGCTAAATTGAAAACAGCTTCAACTGTCAACAAGCTTTAAAAAAAGTTTGTCAGTGGAAGCTCTTCTGACCCATACTGTCAAAGTAAGTATATAATAAAATAAGACATACACAGTAAAAAATAGCTGTGTTAATTCAACACAATGCGGTGTCCCAGCGTGACTACCACTTTTGTGTGTTGAATCAACACAACACACGGTTTTGAATTCGGTACTGGGAGAAAAAAAAGTTATAGTTGCAGCTAAATTTGAACATGGGCTGCTCAGTTAGAAGTAGAGCGTCTTACCGACTTCGTTAAATCGTCAGACGAGGAGAGCACTATACTGAAACAATATAGAGGGGAAAAAAATGTTGCTGAACCCCAAACACAAACAAAGTTACTCTCACGACTTATGCCATGATTTAATCACTTTTTCATTAGTCAATTAGGGATCACAAACCCCATTTATTGAGAATATGTTCCATTTCTATGAAAGCAAGCGCAGCATTTGACATGTTTTTACGATAACAAAGCAGTAATGCTGCTCAAGTGTTTGGCTGTCGCCATCTTGCTTGTTTTCAAAGAAATAGAATATTCTCAATGAATGGGAATTCTGGTTCTCAGTTGACAAATAGGAAGGGATTAAACCATGGGATAAGTCGTGCAAGTAACTTAGTTTGTTTTGGGGGTTCAGCAACATATATTTGATCCCGTACACAGTTTAAATCTATAGTGTAGTCGTTTAATTCAAACGTTGTTCACTAAATATCGTTTTCATCTAGTACCTTTTCTGTCTGACGATTTAGCCAAGTTGGTAAGACGCTCGTCTTCTAACTCAGCAACCCATGTTCAAATCTCATTGCAGCCGTAACTTTTCTTTTTTCACTGTACCGAAATTAACACCGTGTTTTGTGTTGATTTAACACACAAAAGTTGTAGTCACGCTGGGACACCGCATTGTGTTGAATTAACACAACTATTTTTTGCAGTGTACTGTCACCACCTCCAAAAAATATAGTGAAACTAAATATAATCTTACAACTGTAAACAAGGGATTAAACATTATGTTAAAATGTCAGATTATGTTAATTATTGTCATAGATATTCTCTTTGAATTACTCGTGTAAAAAGAGGAAATTTAGAATAATACATTTTCTCCGTAGAATTTCTGAAGTGCGAGGATGAAATCTGTTACAAAGTGGAAATAGAATCCGGAGGCAAATTTTCAAAGAGGAGAAATATAACAAAATCTGGCTCTTCAAGATAGAAGGTAGCTTGTTTCCCGGTTCTTACTATGTTGAATTATGGACTATTTTTGAATTGTAGGAAGTCTTCCAATAATGAAAGTATCTGTTCTCCAGATAATTTGAATGTTTGGAAGTTTTAAATTCATTAGTCACACACCGCATCTGTCAGAACTGTGGTTTATAGTGCCAGCCTCGGTTGACATTTTGTGACAACTGTTCAAATGATGATTTAGTACAGACAACACCTATTGTTCATTTATGATGCTATGCTGAAGGACATAACGAAGATCAAGTAAATGTTCATTTTAACGACTACTTAATTTATCGTTAGTATATGAACTCAGATTAACAATTCCCTGTGTATCACTGAAAAAAAAAAGATTTACAGGAACACGTTCAATTAAACTGGTATAAATTAGTGAAAAAAATGTCCATTCTCCGTGTTTACACTCTCTAAATTTGAATAAACACTACAGAGCTGGAGTGGGTTCTAGTCCAGTTAACGCAGCTGTCCTGACTAAGTTCCATCAAAATAATTCCGTGACTGATAGTACTTTCTTCCTGACGGCTAACTTCCTATTGTTTTCCACGGAGGAGTGCTCGTCGACGGATGTCATCTCTCAGATGTGATGGCTTGTAGCCTTCTCCAAAGGCTAGATTTTTTGTAAAATTATTTTTGATTGGTTGATAACTGTCGTTTATGATATTCGGTTATGACAAATTATTAAGTGTTAAAGAGCGCAATGGCGGTTGGCCCGTATATATTAAGTATCGAAAAGGATCAGTAATGTCACTCCTTGGTAATTACAAATACGCGTATGTAATAGACCGTAAGAAAACTGTTAGTATCACAGTAAGAAAGTAAAAGCGTGGCTAAAATATATTTTTAAAAAATGACGTCTTGTCTTCGTATTTCGTTCGAAAGTCGTTCTGGTATCTTCAGATAATTAGAAACCCACATACGAACAATAAGATTTTTCTAAAATGGTGATGTAAACATTTTTCTAAAATTGGTTTGTCCAGTAATGACCCAATTTTATTATAACTAACCTAAACCAATCTAATCTTCCTTATCTAAAATCACTAATATATAAAATGGTCCACTTAGCGTGACTCAATCTGGAGGTGTGACAAATCTTGACAAACTTTTCTAGTTGTAAAACTTGCTCATGGTTAAACCCTTTGCTTTGTAAACAATGCTACACGGACATAGGTTCGAGCCCTGGTCATGACAAGCATTTTTCCTTCTAGTTAATAAGACAATAGTAGCTTCTCTTCATCAGAGAACAGAGTATAGAATGTGGAACCAAGCCAGAGAGAAATTAAAGTCTCACCACTTCCATATGAAAAAAGCATTTCAGAGTATTGAACTGAAAACCTGTGGAAAGAAACTAAAGTACAGTTTACTGTCCTCGTGGTTCGTGGGGATTGTCAAGTTTGGAGTATTGAACGTGCGGTCTGCAATGATGATCCGACTGGATATTTTCCCTTTGTAACCTTATTTTCTTTTGACAGCCTTTGGCTATTTCAAGAAGGTAAATGAGAATATGGAAACGTAACTTCTGCATGACAAATAGCTACAGCCAAATACACTACACGCAATTATTTATTGTTATTACACGATTTTAATTTATTTGTATTTAACATTCACATATAATATACCGACGTTCTGTCAACACTCACCACCCCTCTGATGTTATATTTTAAACATAATAATTACTTATGTCATGATATGCTTGTATGAATAAATATAAAACTTATTATTATTATATCAAATTATTCATACTTCGAGGAATATATCATTACATAAAAGTAAATTTTCCAAAATGGGATTCGATCCCAGGATCTAACGATTAGAAGCCTCGCGCTCTAGTACTGAGCTAACATGAACACCTACCTATACCAATGAATACTTGATAGAACTCCTTCTAAAGAAACATGATTGAATTCTCGGTGTCCACGACAACGGCATTGATATCCGTTGCAAATGCTGTTGTTTTTCTCTCCTTTGTCTTGTTCATTGTACTATGAATGCAAGACATATGTCTGCTGTCTTTGCTTTCATTGGAGATGTTCTTTTACGTATGAAAACGTAGGTGACAAAACCATCACGTGATCAGATGTATTCATAGTTTGGAAATACTGTATCATTACGTATTTCAATGAATGTTACTTTTCTCTACACTTAGTAACATTTGCCGGTCGGGTGGTCGAGTGGTCTGCGGCGGTAGGCCATCGGCTCGAAGGTCCCGAGATCGAGTCCCGGCATGGGTGTGTATTTTAACACTTAACAGCTAAATGCGAATCGTGACCGGCCGAAGTCGAAAGTTACTAGACTGGCCCATATAAAAATAAAGTTTACCAAAAGTTTTTACTTAATAACATTTTAACATGTCTTATTGCATTTAAAAGAAGAAAAACACATGTGCACACATGTTTTCCAATTGCGAAGGTTCACCCTACATTTCAGGGCTCGAACCTGGAATCTTTGGTTTATTGTTTCCGAAGATACCCGAAGCAGGACTAGAGAATTTTCAGCTCAAAACAGCCTAATCAATGCGGTCAACCTTTTTGGAATAGGCTGTACAACTCTGTACTTTCTAGCGTTGTTCAAAGAAGAACCTGTCTTACTTTTAGTCATATTTTGAATTTTGTAATAAACCATTTTTGAGATACAATCGCATTTGCATTAACTATGCTCATATTCACCTGGCTTCCCCCACAGACAGAGACAGTGTAACAAAAAATATTTTGTTATATGCATATTTCAAAAGAGTTACATAAGATAAAATTAATTTAATGGGCAAAAGAGTTATATGCATAAATGCATAATGAATGCTCTTGTAAACAAGGAACAGCATATAGATTTCTTCTAATGAGTCTGTCGCAATTGGGTATGATTTGAAAGCCAGTCATAACGTATCCACATCTCGCGGCTACCCCGCGCTTTTTTGAAAGTATAGGAATAGATATCGACACGTAACAATATGGGGGGCCATTTGAAAAATTGGATTGTAAAATAGGGTGGCACGCTGACAACTGGGTGCTTGGGTACAGGGAACAACCACAGTATGTTTCGATTGTGTCGAATATTTATAGTCAAAGCTTGGTGCGGATACGTCGAACTGAATGGAAGTAGTAAATATTTAATTTTTAAAATTGGTTGGCAACACTGACAACTGCGGCGCCCGAAGTACCCACACGCACTATCCCAGTGCCTAATGCGCATGTCAAATTTTGTGTAAATCAATACGGGAACGTTCAACGGTGACAAACACGAAATCTAGATTTTTTTTTAATCCTTTGGCAATCCTGACAAACTACGGTGCCTGGAGTGGGTGTACGACCTGTCCCAGTACTTAATGAACATTTATGTTAACTTTAGTGTACATCAATGCACACGTGTAGATTTTTATTAGTAAAGACATTTCTATAACGTGAATTTTAAAATATGATGGCAAGTGGGGTGATTGAGGTCAGGGACACCCAAAACTTTCTTCTATTGAGTCGAATCATGTTTTCTAAGTATGACGCATATGCGGCATGGAAGAACAATTTTAAATGATTTTCTTCAATGTTGGCAACATTGAGAACTGGGCAAACCGGGATATCACACATATCTCACATATACCGAAGACCGTGACGGGCAGAAGTTCAAAGTTACTAGACTGGCCCATATAAAATCCAGTTTACCAAAGTTTTTTATATACGAAAAATATTTGTAATCTAGGGCTTAATTAATGTTGTATTTCTTCTTAATTACCTATATAAACGCAATTCTTTCTTAGAGATACGTTAGCACTGCATGCTTGAAAAAGTTCCAACCCGTCCCGGTAACAGGTAGTGAACATTACCAGCATGTAGCGGTCACAGTGTCAGACGTTTTACGTGATTCCGTTCCAATCGCTATAAATTGATCTACATAGAATGTCGAAAACTGAGGAAAGCATTTCACTGAGGAAGACATTTCGAAAACTGAGGAAGGTTTAACACATTTCTTGTGTTGCAAGATTATATAAAAAGAAGAGATTTTTTTATTTGATCCAACTCTGGATAAAACGCCGAGGACAATAAATGGAGCTCAATATAAGAGTCTGAAACGGAATAGGAATGAACAATTATAATATTATGAATTGACCTACAGGTGCATTCACAGCGGTACAAGGAACAGTGCATCTACTGGAAAGCGACCTGATCAGACTTAGCTGGGTGACTGAATTTAGCTAATGGTATTATACTGCTGACTACTTTTTGTAGTATCGTACACAGTAGATTTTTAGTGAGTATAAGGTTGAAAATCGAAATAAATAAAGTAATTTTTTATATTATCATCTTGATATATGGCTTTGAATACTACTTCAAATGTTACTTATGGGTAGAATGCTGAATATATGTAAGTCAAGGTTTCATGTAAGTGCAAGGACACGATGTACATAAGTTTTCCTTGCACTCACATCACCCTTTCATTTTCACATTCTGAATTCTATGCATCCTAAATAAGTGAAGTTTATTTAACGCCATATAACAGAAGCAACTAATACAGAAAATTACCAGAAACAATATTCATTACATAAATTGTACCTATTTTAGATAAGTTTTACTTTCGTTCCCAGCTATTGAGCTATATGTACACTCTATACCACTTATTTCAATTTAAACAAGTATCATACACTTCTATATATACACACACACATACACACACACACACAGCTAGAGAAGGGAGAGAGAGAGGGACAACCAGCAACACAAATAGTTTCGAAAAGCCATGTGTCGTAATTATTATTTCAATTAATAGGTACTCGAGTTACGATTTCGTGTTACGAATGACACATATTTTGATACAAAAATTACGATCATTATGTAGATGAAGTCAAGACGTGCTCGTTAAGGTCAGGTTACATTATTTTTTTCATTATACGCGATGCGCTTCACCTTTAACACTCACACAATGTGCTCGGCCTAAATGCGGAAGCACATAAATAGTCCCTCAGACTTTCCGCCATTGTTTCACACATCTATGACTGGAAACTTTGTTACGTTTTGCGTTTTATCATTCCAACCATCTTGGAATTGTTACATTTCCTCTGTAAATTTACAATTGCTGGGGTGGTAGCTGAAAAAATAACCCGTTATTTTAGCTATTTCCAATGCAAAATAAACTAAACTCACAGTGAAATTATGTACGACGGGAGCCAGTAATCTACTTCCTTAGGGAACGTTACGGCACTGCTACCTAACCGTAATGAGCAACAATTTCTATGACATTGTTACAATTCATGGTAGACCTGACTTGAACTAACTCACCTTCGACGGCTGATAACATTATGTCTAATTTTTATAGCAAAAATAGGTGTCATTTTAACACGAACTGGCGTCATTAATATTCCTGCCGCTATGTTTCTGTGTGTGGATCGCGTATTTAACGAAATAATCATAGCACATAGCTTTTCATTACACTTTAAGAATTACTTGTTTTTCGCTAGGTGTTTATAGAAGTGTCTCTGTAAATTATTTGAAATGGAATAACAGGCATAAACTGTGCATACGGCAAAATGTGTCACAATAACCGTACAAGATCATAAAGGTAATTATTTTTATTATCAGAGATGTAAAAACCACATATTTTTAACACAAGAAAATTTGTTGTAATGATATACGTTCAGAAATTATTGACAACGAAAGGCACTATTTTCACTGACTCACGTTACTTTGAATTTTACTCTCCAAAGACGCATGTAAACTTCGGATTGATATCACTATTCTGATTTAAACTGTGACGTCATTTCCTATTGCCGTGTATATAAACGCTATATACGGTGAACGTCGGACGTGCACGTAGCCACAGCCTTATTTATACTCCTTTTAGTAGAAAAGGATCATTATCATCCCGGTGGCCCTCTTGCTGTCCCGGTAGCGCAGCTACCATGCTATGGAAGTTTTTACATGTATGGTTAACAGTATTACAAATTGCTGCCTTGAAAACAATATATAATTTTAGAGAAAATGGATGTTTTTACATTCTTTTCTTTAGTTGACAATGGTTTGTGGTGGTGTCTTCAAATCTTGCAACGTTAATTACACTCATTTCCCGACGTTATAGAACTATGAAATTTTGCACAGTGACGTAAGTAGGGTGACAATACAATATTCAATTGTTACTTTCGTACATTTCTATATATTAATGTTTTAAAAGCATATTTTGATATTTTTTAATATAGACTTCTTTATCCTAAAATAAATATTAACCAGCAATGATATGGGGTTTTGCTGGTTGCCGAACACTTTAGGATTTGGTTCGCAAAACAGCTTGAGAAAAAAAACTAATAAAAAAGCATTTTAAAGACATCCTTTTCTTAAACAATTCGTACTAAAAAGTAAAAAATAATTTTGTTTATACATGACTAAAAGGAGACATGGGGCGCTCTCTCATATACAGTCACTTTATATATACTTGAATTGGCGCGCCCCATGCTTTTCTTTTTAGTCATGCATAAACAAAATTATTTTTTTTCTTTTTAGTACGAATTCTTTTAAAAAAGAATGTCTTTAAAAAGCTTTTTTATTGTTTATTTTTCTATTTACAACACTATAGGCTTTCATCCATTGTGTTAGCCAAGTGATTATAAGCAAGTCTTGAGTATTTTATTTCCTCTTGTCTGAGAAAATGTCTTTCTTGTTGAAGAAATCATATTGAATTTTCATAACTGATAAAACTAACATTTTTGGCTGATAAGGAATTTTAATTTAGAACCCTATTAAAGATCCTTCTTTTTTCATGAGAAGGTTTAAAAGTAATGCTTATTTACTGAACAGATTTAAAACCTAATAGAGTGAAACCATTTGCCCCAAATTAATCTTCCACCTCATCGAGTTTCGTTCTCCTCCAAATAAACTATTCTCATTTCTTTCTGGACGCTTAGAAATACTTATATTTTAATTCTTTCATTTCAAGATTCAGTGGTAGTAAGATTGGCTGATTATTTGAAATAAAATGTCAATTAGTTAAGTAAGAAATTAGTATGAATAAGCGGTATCTCATAGAAAAGAAATTTTTACTTTACTTTCCAACTGACTTCTCTTGAAGTAGTATTTTTTTTAAATTTTATTACAAAGTTCTTAATTTAAAAATGTAATAATATAATACCGCATCCTTCAGTTCAAATGCCACCAATAATTAATAGGGAAATAAATAATAGATCCAGACATTTGAACAACATTCTTCACAACTGAAGCGTATATTTTTAAAAGGCCATCAGTCCACAGTTTCGTTATTTTTAGTTTTGCAGTGTTTCAGGAAATAAAGACATTTCTGCACGTATTTGTATTAAAAAAGATCAATCAATTGCTCTAAGTTTTGTAGTGAATTGAAATAATCATAGTGAATTAGTCAAGAACTCATCCTCAAGGCTTATTCATTACGAAAGGTTAATTTCAAAAGCAGTAAAATTAAGGATTTGGAAAAACTAAAGCGTTATTTGCCTGTCTATTACTTAGAATGTGGCTGTGATGAGATTTTCAAGTAGCCTGTGAACAATAAAAACAGAGACGATGACCAAACTCACTGACAGATGATGATTTTGGTTCATTGATATATCAGTGTTATAAACTTCAGAAAAATCTAATTGATAATGAATGCAGTCAATGTTATGTTAGTTCAAAAACAAAAATGAATGACAAATAAAATCAAATTTAACTACCGTATTTCTTCGAATCTAAGGCGCATGTTTTTGTCAGATTATATATGTCCAAAATTAAGGTGCGCCTTAGATTCGATGGCGTCTTCGATTCGATGTATATTTTTTTCTTAACTTTCCTTAAAATTACCGGTAGCTCCATTACAACAATCAACATTTTGTTTTCTTAACGAGAAAATGGTGAGCGGAGTATTTCCCCTTTTTTGCGGTGTTTGGTCAACAACAATTGTTATGTTTCATAATCGGAAAAGCGCGGGAGATAGAATCTTGATGTTTTCCAGTACGTACTGGCAGTCTGGTTTCGTTGGCGGATTCACTTGTAGTAAGGAACCGGTAGCAGAATTTGGGAAGAGGTCTCTGAGAGTACCATAATAAAATCTTTCATGAAGTGTCGCCTGACCAATGCTGAGAGGACAACCTGTTGTGAGAGGATACAACTGAACATGATTCTGACCTGAGCGCTGGAACGGATTCTTCTGCTCATGTTGAGAGTGACGCTGAAAGTGAAGAGATTGACTGACAAAAAAATGTAAACACAGAATTTTCCGATGTTGCAAGGTAAAGTAGTGTATACCATTTTTGTAAACAAATAAACATATATCCTATAAATGTTTAAATAAACACAGCAAAGGTTTAAATATGAATAATTCGAAAATATTTTTTCCTGAAAAGATGATGCGAAAATTGAGGTGTGCCTTAGATTCGATGGCGTCTTCGATCCGAAGAAATACGTAATGGAGCTTCATGTACGCGTAGTTTCTCTACTTTTTCTTTTTTTTTCTTTTTTTTTTCATGAAAAGGACATCAAGCCTAAACTTTTACTAACAACGTATTCATATATTGCAATAGCGATGCGATTTCCTGACTCAGAATCACTTTTGAACCATTGAAACTTCTAATTTTCCTAGAATTTATTTAACTTTATTATTTTCCTTTTAAAATGTTTTTCTCAATTTCCCAGAAACTTGAACTGTACTGATTCCTTTCTTAAAATGTGTGATTCAGTTCTTTTATCGTCATTATCTTCACTCAGTTCCAAGCCATTGACAAGATCTGTTTTCTTTCTTTCTTTATTCAATTATTCTTTTCTTTCTTTCTTTCTTACTATCTTTCTCTCTTACTTTCTTTCTCTCTCTCTCTCTCTTTCTTTCTTTCTTTCTTTCTTTCCTTCCTTTGTTTCTTTCCTTCCTTCCTTCTTCTTTGTTCTCGGCTTTCAAACTCAGACACTTTATATTTCTGGATATAATTAGCGTATGTTGAGGCCTTGTATCCATACTTAATTTAATTAATAGCCGTGTCACCCTGTTGTAATATATACTTCTGGTTTATTTTCTTCCCTCTTCTCAGGTTAAAAGAACTGCTCATGGCTTAGTCAAATACAAAATTTCACACAGAACATTAATTATACAAAGAAAAATTACTAGCAATGTTTCCTTTCGATAGCAAAATTTTCAAATGAATTATTATTTTTAATGTGAAGAAGATGATGATGAAGAAGAAGAATTACACAAAAGTATGAATAATATCAAATGGAAAGCTAATTGTACTCGATGTGTGTATTTTATACTTTTAACTTAAAGAATTATATATGAAGCAGCACTTTCCGCTGAAGTATAATTACTCAGCAACCGCCTTATTATGTAATGAGTTTCTGTCTGAAATATTAACTTTAAATTTTAAAGTTAGCTTCTACCCTTTTGCTGTAACGAACTTGATTATTGTTCATATTGTTTATGTCTAGCTGGAAGGTTACTTGCGTTGTGCAATAAACTTAGTTACAAGATCAGAGCGTCTCCTGGACATCTTCAAGAAGATAATACCTTTGTAAAGAGTACAGAAAAAGGGCATTATTTTCGAGAAATGACGAAATAATGTTCCTTTGAGTAAAATTAGCTGCAGGGTAATTTAGTACAGAATAAATTAGCAGATAACTTGCGAGGGCCACAAAGATCGAATTGTTTGGGATTTGATAGAAGAAGAAATATTAAAAGACTCTGTGAATAGAAGAGGAATTTATTACCAAGCAATTTAAAACTTTCGATCTGTTAAATTGTCTCTCTAATAAATTTAATACATAATAAATAAGACTTTTAATGTCTTGACATGACTGAATGTTTTGTGAAATATTATCCTTAACGAGAAAACATCTTGTTACCCTAAGCTATGTGTATTAATACAATACGTATAGTACTTCTTCTATAGTACTTCATAGTACTGTTTTTATTATTCATAATATAACTAAAGGGCAGTTCGTATTTTTTATTTTCGGGGGTACAGAGAGCTTTTATAAATAAATACAATTACGGTATCTTACTACTTTTTTGCCCTAAGCTACGAAAACGAAAGAATGAAGAACATTTAATTAGCTAACCTAATAAAAAAAAAACATTTTAAGTTGTTTACCTAAAATTAAACTAAGCCTTAAGTCAAATTATGAGTTATTTCGTTTATAAAATATATGGTAGGTTTTTCGAACCTTCGTTAAGAATTTAACGACTCGTTAGTTAACGAATTTAGTCTATTTCAAACTCTTAAAGTTACTTAATAATTCGTCAGTTCTTAATGAAGATTAGTGAAACACATCCATTAGTCTTCTTTCAATTTTAAATTGAGAAAGGAAGACTGTGAAATCAATATTTTGTTTCTGTGTGTTTATTTACCACTATAATCTTCCTAATACTTCAGTGCATATGATCCGGTTTCATGAAAATTCTGAGTTCTCAACTATTAAAGTTTATATTTGTGACTCGACACTAGACCAGATAATCTGATTCCCTTCCACATCTCAAATGTTCCTTCTGCTAAAGTCATTTTGGCAGTATCTGGGAGTAGATGCTGCTCAAAGAACTGCTGCCTACTCCCAGAGAGAAAGAGAGAAGAAATAGTGAATAGTATCCTTGTTGTTTAATGTTAGTTTTCTTTAAGCAAATAACTTGTTTACGGTAACTATTGAACGTGACCAGGACTCAAACTGGTGCTGACCGAGAATTCTACCATTAGTCTACCATAGCTTCTAAAACGAAGTAGTAGATCTATGCCATATTGCTTAGCAACAGTTGTGATAATCTTGTTTAGTTGGTTGCTAAGGACACTTTTAGTAAACCATAATGACTGGTGATTGAGAGTTATCAAGTTTTTCAAACAAATGGTCATGTTCGTAAAACAAAAGTCACATTTTATGGATTTATACTGATGTGCGACAGATTTGACATAGTGAGCTATTTATACAGTCTGAGATTATGGTTGTCGTTACTTAAAAAGTAAGATTTAAGTTTGTACAGAAGAATAGATGTTTCATATATTGTAAAGATAATTTTGATTATGATGATGGTGTACGATAGAATTGCTAGATTTGTAGATTTATGATTGAGAGTAAAACAATTTTATGAAGCTTGTGACGTCACCCACATTTTTGACAGTGGGCTAGTTTTCAATTTATTTTTCGCCACATACATCTACTCGAGATTTAGTTTATATCAAGTTAATTTTGTTATTTTATATATTTAATAAAGTTTGTATCGATTTTTATTATATTCCATACTTTTTCACGTTAAACGTTTGGCTATACTTAAACATATAAGTTCAAGACCTTGAATTGATTCAAAGATTTGGAACTAAATATTCATTTTTGAGCATACGGAAAATCAATTATACGTGTGCGTTTGAAAAGACAATTTTCATCGCTCATTAATACATTGTTGCATCTTATTTGAAGATATCTTTGCAAATAACTAAAGAATAAATAAACATTTGACCAAAAACTGAAAGTTGCATCCTTAGAAGCTCATCAGCTGGTTTAGGACTCTAATAATAATTCAATCAATAAATAAAAAATATTAAAATACTATAAATTACTGAAAATATAAGGAACAATTGTATTTTATTGTACAAGAAAGGGGACAAAGAACACGCCGAAAACTACAGACCAATTAGTTTACTATCAGTTATATACAAAATGTTCACAAAAGTTATTTTCAATCTTACGGAACAAGACTTGGATTTTAACCAGGGAAGGGAACAAGCGGGATTTCGTCGTGGATTTAGCACAATGGGCCACATATAAGCAATGAATGAAGTTATGGAAAGTACTAATGAATATGAACTTCCACTATGTCTGGTATTCATAGATTTTGAAAAAGCTTTCGATTCGGTCTCCTTGGCAGCAGTACTTAAATCACTTGAAAAAGGCATCGAAAGTGCATACATCAAATTACTGCGAAACATTTACTCGACTGCTACATCTGTCATTAGACTACATCAAAAGAGTGAAAAATTTAAAGTGGGAAAAGGAATAAGGCAAGGAGATTCAAATTCTCCAAAACTGTTTTCTGCGGTCTTGGAGAGAGTGTTCCAAAATTTAAACTGGGATGAAGTTGGAATAAAAAACAATGGCGATTATTTTCATCATCTACGGTTCGCTGATCTCATAATCCTGTTTGCTTCAAGTGCAGAAGAACTACAAACCAGAATGGAAGAGCTGTGTAATGAGAATTCGAAAATAGGATTTAAAATGAATCTAAGTAAAACAAAAGTAGTGTACGATCAACATGTTGAAAAAAAGGAAATACAGATTCACGCAGACGCAATAGGCATAGTTGATGAGTATTTTACTTAGGCCAGCTCAAAACATCGAATGCCAAGTTGACGGATGAAATAAATAGAAGATGTAAAATGGCGTGGACCTCCTTTGGAATACTACACTTTATTTTTAAAAACATACTACCAATGTATCTCAAACATAAAGTTTATAATCAATGTGTCTTACCTATAATTATTTACGGCTGTGAAACTTGAACATTGAATGCGCAAATGACTCAAAGATTAAGAGTAACGCAAAGCGCAATGAAGAGGTGCATGCTAGGAATAACTAGGAATGAAGAAAGACAAATTAATGTATTCGAGCACAAACAAAGGTAGAGGATGTAATCAAGACTGCGAAGAAGATGAAATGGAGATAGACTGGTCACATAGCTAGACGAACAGATGGAAGATGGCCCCGAATATACTACATTGGATTCCCACAGAAAAGAAACTATCTAGACGACATCCAAATGCAAGATAGGTAGATGAAATCAAGCGTTTTTCAGGAGCTACATGGATGAGGATAGCAGCAGACCGAGTTATGTGGAGATAAATGGGAATACGATGGTGATGATAATGAATAATTTTTATAATATTGGACAAAAGAATGTTTACTGTTTCTTGTAATAATTAAAAATTGGAACTGATTTTATGCCGCTGAATGTGCTTTATAGTCGTCTCAAAAGATAAACCAACTTTTCCCCCCGAAGGCTTCTAAGTGGTTCTCCGCCCTCCTTCCCTCATGCTGTGAGATTACGCGGTAAAGTACCCTCTACTTAGCAGTGTAACCAACCCCGTTGCGATTATCGTAGAAGTCTGGCACACGGTTTCTTACTTGTTGAAAAATTATGAAAGATGTACATTTCGTTCGTCTACACTATTTTCTGTAATGTGGCGGTCT
>JAGDQP010006596.1:30086-71406 GCA_022664845.1 Lepisma saccharinum | reverse complement strand
TTTTCTTTATTTTCCACTGTACTATCACCTCCCGAAGTTTGTCGGTCGGTAACCTTACCACCCTGTATAATGATCGTCTGGTAAAATTCCAAGTTCATTTTATTTCTAGGTTAAAATATTAATAATAGTCTCAAAACAAAACAGCCTCTCAAATATTATAGAGGTTAGTAGTAGATCACTGGATAAATGAGGTACTTGAAAAGAAAATATAAACCATTAAGAAAACTCTATTTTATATACGCGGAATGTATGGTTGGGTATAAAGACAACGAAGATGAGTAAACAGAAATTTCTCATTTTGAACCAATAGGCGAAACATGTAGGAATATTAATCGGAATTCTAATGAAACAAATTGACTGCGGGCAATATTCTATCATCAGCACCTTCGCAAACAAGTGCTGGGAGAAGTACTGAAGTAATATGATGCCTCTGATAGGATTTAGAAGCAACAGGAGAGAAACAGATACACATGCATTTGTGGGAAATTTCAAGGGAAAACTTCCATTTTGAATGGTGCATGTTATTTCATACTCAAACTCTCAGATAGAAATTCCAGTGCAAGGATTTACAGAAAAATCATTGCTACAATATCTTACGTTACTAGGTGAAACCTATTGTTTGTTGTAAAACTGAAATGAACTGGAAATAAGTCAACAGTAAACTACATATGTTTTCTAATTTTCTTCTCTTAGTACACGAATTAATTCTTGTTTGTTTAATATTCAGGTCATGGTGGTCTCACCTTATATTAAGTCAGGTCATAGTACACTAGGTTTAATATTCAGGTCATAGTACACTACTCATGTTTCTGTCATTTTCTAGCATATTCGATGCATCTGGAAATTTGTCCTCTTCTTGGATGTTAATGATAGTTCGGAAAGCTTAATGAACTAAATTTTACAACAATGTATCATGTACATTGCGTTATGAAAATAGTATGTAAAATGTTTCTGTTATAAGTGAAACTAAACTAATAGCTAATCCAATAATCAGTATGTAAAATGGTGCTTGTAAATGGTGCAAACGTAAAGAAGTTATGTTTTCCTTGGAGAAACTATTTACATTTACAAAACGTTTAAAGTCTCTCGACACTGTTGAGAGCCATTTGTTCTTGAAACCAGCTTCCACTAATCTTCTAAATATAACATTAAATCTGGGGCGGTAAGGAGAATATTTGGGAACTGGATATGATAGGTAATATAACCCAATATAATCATTGGAGATATGGAATAAAGGAATGCCATCCTCTGACTTGTAATCCACGATTATCATATACGAAATCATATCTAAGTCAATCACTATTCTGTCCTGCTTCCTTGCTAGAAGTCTTATTGATACTGTTCCATCATCTACACCCTTGGTTCTCGACGAAATATCTTTCATTATTGGATCTGATAGATCAGAAAATAGATCAAAATTCTTGTAGATCTCTATTGGAAGTTGTGAATCTGCAACTTCCTCTCGAGTATTTAAAGGAGGATAATAATATGGATTAACCTCATAACCCACTAATGAACTTTCATATAAAGATGTTAGGATCATAAATGCTGTTGCACAAAATATGAATAATATTCTCTGGAATTGATTCGTAGGCTTATTAGTTACGGAAACTTTTAACGTAATTGACAACATGATAAACATTGTCGTGTCAAACGTTTTTATGTTCTTCCTACTTGATACGATACGTTGAGTAAGATGGTGGGTAAATACAATGTACAAAAACAGAAACAGAGATAATATCCACACTGATGCATGAAAAGGAAGAAAGATCCTTTTCCACTGTTCAATCGCTTTCACGTGAGGGGTCAAGAACGTAAAATGAAGAGGAATTGGGATTTCAATGTATTCTATCTGCTTATACCATTCAGTAAACATTGGTATTGGATTTGAACAGATGTCAGCTTCTGATTGGATTTTCTCAAACACTTCTGTCTGATGATATTTCGTAATATCGTTGTCACCACCTCTTCTAAGAAACGTCGGTGTAAAATTCATATGAGTTACTATGATTCTTAAGAACTCATCATCAGGAAAAAATATACCATTTTTGTCCGCTGTAATTGATGGTTTATCCGCTTGATCAAATCGTATTATCGACAGAGGATAACCAAACACATTACTAGTTTTGTCTTCAAATAGCCTTTCAGTATTTGGTATGTGTCTCTCTATTATTTCAAGTGTAATATTGTATTTATGATTCGACGATCTTATCCTATTAAAAGGGTTATAGGACACAAACGAGAGACAACTCTCTAACGTAATATTATATTGATAGTCGCAGGTCTTCTTTGTAACAATAACTTCCAGACTTAAGACTTTCATCTTCCAAAATGTTTCGAATATTTTTCGTAACACTATGGTACGGTTCGTCGTTTCCGGAAGAACAGGAATAATTTTTCCGTTCGGTTTCCAGTAACTCAGTTGCCCCAGCTGATTGACAAAACTATGGAAACCTTTACTGTTCTCAATCAAAAGAATAAAACATTCACTTTTACTAGCTGTTTGCTTGTTGTGAGTTGATGTCCAATTGTATTTGTCAGATTGAAGATAATGAATAGTGAACGGTATTTTACAACGCTCGGACAGGCTTACCAAATCTATAGCTTCAGTGTTGAGTGTTCGGTCTTGTGATGAAAAGATTATGCTTAATTGAGTCTTACTGTTGCAATGATTTAAACAAATGGAAGACAGTGCATTAAATAAATATGAATTATAACTATCGGTTATGCTCTTCTCTGTAGTGAAGTTAAAATACGAACATGAACATTGTTTAAGAAGACATAACATAAATACAGTTTTCAATAACCTGATAGACATCATTGTTGAGGCGTGTGCTACTGTAGAACAGCAATAGATAAGATATCTGAAACAAAAATAAGAGGAAATTTTGATTAATAATACGTCAAAGAAGTTTGAATCAATTACTTTAAGATTAAGCTTACTTTCTTCAATCTTACAATAAGGCAAATGCAATTTTTTTACCTTGATGTACACAACCCAGCTTATACATTTCATTTGTCATAATTTCTGGCAGAACTAAGAACAGGGACGTAATCCACTGATAAGTTTTTAACATGCATTAAGTGGCGTGTCAAAGCTTCTAATGCCTTAGAGCAGCGTTTTTCATCCTTTTGAACCTGCCACCAACATTTCACCATATCCTTAGCCGGCGACCAGCGAAAGTAATTTTCATGTTTATAATAAGCGGATGGAACATAAACAACATATTAGCACGACAGCCTCGTGAAGCATCGGAGGTTCCGGGCATACCATCTAGGAACATCAATCGGAAGCAGGCCAGAGAGTCACAGTGCAATGGTAGACGACTGTTGGTGAGACGTGAATGTGTGGATATGGTCGAAATATGCTTGGTCGTTGAATACGCCAGCCCTGCCAGTAGGTTTCCACCTTTGATCCCGGAATAATTGTGGCATATGGCGAGTGCGGTTTATCCTTCCGCGACATTGGTACCCATATTTGAAGTACTGCGTCTAGAATGCAGCGCATATGGACTCAATGGCTCCACGAAGGCACTACGCAACGACATGCCGGATCCCAACGGTCGAGCCATACCACGGGCCGCAAGGACTGACGATTTGTGCGTATGGCTCCTGTGGATCGAACAGCCACATCCCGAACACTGGCACACGCACTGACATATGTTACCCAGAGTCGTAAACTTGTGCAATCTTTCCTAACGTTTCATTTCCTTTTCTTTTTCTTCATTTTGTGTAATATTTGCTTTCCAGTTTTAAACATGACAGTTGATTAGCAGTCTTCGGTAATAAATATCCTAATTATATTAGCCAAAACTATTCAACAAATTACATTATCTTTAATAATTATAAAAACAGCAAGCAAAGTAAAATACCTTCTTTAAAATTTAACCTACGAAACCCTATTCACCACCCCTCGCGATTTTCTTGCAATCCGCAACCCCGGCGTTAAGAAGCCCTTTCTTAGAAAATTACATAGAAATTTCAGAAAAATAAATTAGTCGAATTGATCACATCTAACTTATTTTCACCAGAACAAACCAATCTCTACAAAGAATTTGTGTAAATGTTAATTAAATTCTGTGGTTCTAACTTTAGTTCTCCATTACTCCTGTTGTTTAGAAAGACTCTTAACAGCATTTAAATTAATATAAAATACCTCTAAAACGACAAGGTAAAACTTTCTAAAACTTTCTCT
Source organism: Lepisma saccharinum (assembly GCA_022664845.1). Taxonomy (NCBI): domain Eukaryota; kingdom Metazoa; phylum Arthropoda; class Insecta; order Zygentoma; family Lepismatidae; genus Lepisma; species Lepisma saccharinum. The sequence continues at coordinate 67,211 of JAGDQP010006596.1, read as the reverse complement.
CTAAAACTAAACTAAATGTAGTTTTAAATTTAATGTCAGGTGATTATTATTTTTTATTATATGCTATGAAAATCATGATTAAGATTTACTTCATGTGCACACCTTCAATACGGAAGAAGCTAATTATCTCATGTGGCTTTCGCTTCTTCAATCTCATTTTACACTTCCATTACTCAAAACTTTGTTTTAACAAATTAGAGTTTCTACACTTCCATTACTCAAAACTTTGCTTTAATAAATTAGAGTTTCTACACTTCCGCCTAACTTACCGAATCGTGTACGTGCATCAGCCAAACATTTTCAACACTAGTTGAATATAACTTTTTAACATTTCAGTTGGATCGTGTACGCAATCATTGAACTGCTTATTCAAAAATTTGATTCAATGTATATTGAATCGTATTGGAGGGGATTACCAACCACACCGCCTAAATACATCTCGAGAGCCTCACGACCTTCACGTTCACAATATCTCAGCAAGTATGATGGTATAACACTTTATAAGATTTGTGGTCAATTTCTTTGTTACACCATACATTAATATTACTTAACTCCTTTTGCAGTATATAACAGTCGGTAATCGGTTCCCGTCTTTGCTCAATGACATTATGTCCGTGGTTTCTGTGGCAAAATGTGTTATTCATAACATGAAGAGGCACAGTTAGTATTTCTCCTCATGATGTCATATTTGTGTGTACTGAGTACAAATTTACGTAAACAATTATGAAATATTGTCTTTTCGTAACTCATTTTGAGTTGCTAGCAATCGGTAGATTATTATCAAAGTGCCTTATGAAATATCTGCAACAAAATGAGTGGTATAAAGCGTAGGAGAGATGGGGGCACAGTGAAACAAATTAGTGTATGCCACGAATATGGTGAGTAGAGATCTTACATTTCTGGTTTGCCAACTTTGTACAGTTAGTCACGTGACATTTTAGTTTGCCGCCCTTGGTAGATCTAATGTAAAACGAAGTTGACTTTCAAGCGTCAAAAGTAATTTTTCAACTTGCCGGTTATTTCGATGTTGCACTTACAGGACTAAAGTTGTGGCAAAGATTTGTTACGTAATTTGAAGAAGGATGTTTTATTTTTTGAGGTAAGTAAACACTATTGATTTTCTTTCCTTCTGTTTGGAATACAGAACGTTTTAAAATAATATGTGCAAGTGGGGCTAAATGAAACAAATGGTTTAGGGGCAGAATGAAACGTGTCATTGTGCCCCATTGAAGTGTTTCATTGTACCCCTTGTGAATACAAGTAGTACAATATGAAGGAAACAACAGTCACCAAGATCATCAGAGTTGATGAAACGAAAGGTGCTTATAATCTCACAAGTAATGGTCTACGATGCTAGTAAATGATTACAGAAACAACTTACAACTCTTAAAGTACAAAGGCTTATGCCCTTTTATGTACGTTGTTTAAGTGGACTCCTAATATCTGGAAGTCCATTTCCTTAAATATAAGGCTCATTTGTTCTATCGAATATCTAGATACAGCTAAAGCATTTGACAAGGTTTGGCATAAGGGACTCCTTTATAAACTTGATCTTCATCACCAATACTTACGCATCTTAAAATCATATCTACAAAATCGCTCCTTCTACGTTTCACACCAAAGAATCACCTCCAATTCATATCCTATTACATCTGGTGTACCATAAGGCTCTGTATTAGTTAAAGTACTATACAACCTATACACAGCTAATATACCAACACATCCACACACCCTACTTGCAACATTTGCAGATGATACAGCCATTTTTGCCTCTTCTCATCAAGTCAGATTTGCACTCAAGTATGCTCAGCAACATCTTAATCTAATAGAAGATTGGACTACAAAATGGAGATTAAAACTAAACGCAGATAAAACAGCAGTGATTCATTTCACTAAAAGAAGAGCAGCTCCTCCAGGCACATTATCAATATTTGGTACCCAACTACCTTACAGTCCTAGTGCCACATATCTAGGAGTTGAGTTCGACAGAAGACTCACCTTCCAAAATCACCCCAGGAACATAGCCGCTAAAGCCATGGAACGCACTGGATCTCTATAACCACTACTAAAAAATGATAACGGTCTTTCACTTAAAGCCCGGTTATATGTATATCTAATGATGATCAGATCAAAACACACATATGCAGCACCAGCTTGGAATCATGCTGCCAAATCACATCATATTCTACTTCGGAGAGTCCAAACTAGAGCAGCCAGATTAACGATGTAGATCACCCCCGCCATCTTGGTATGCACTTTCCATTGATTTACATGGGAATTGTTTTACTCGTCTTATATCTTTCAGGAGCATACTTTTAACTTCTGTTTTCGCCCAGTTTATTGTCATGTTCTCTTTTACTCATGCTATTTTATAAAAATGCAATATTTTACACACGAACAGTATAAGTTCCCGTTAACATATTGTGATTTATATAGCAAACTATTAATAATACATTATACTTACATATTTGAAGAAACTTCACGAACCAAAACTATACAAGAGTCAAAATAACCACAAAGACAAATTTTGTGAAAGCAAAACTTAAATATTATACTTCCGAGATGCATAAAAAGAGTAAAACAATTTCCATGTAAATCAATGAAAAGTGCATACCAAGATGGCGGGGGTGATCTACATCGTTAATCACAGGACATTCACGTGACACCAGTATACCACAGCTTCATGAAGACCTGGAAATTCCTATGCTTCATGAAGACCTGGACATTCTAAGACGTATTAGATACACACTGTAGATCATTCTGGCTTCGCATAACTCAATCTCTACACGAAATTATCCAAATCCTTGGAAAAGCTCAACCTCCTAGACTCACCCACAAAATGTCTCACCCCATCTCTCCTCTCTCACCAGCGTTTAAGCCGCCAGAAGAGTTTAGAGATTTTCCAAAAGTAAAGACTGGTCCTTCGAAAAGACGCAGAACAGGAGAAAGTATTATAGCTACCAGAAACCCTGAGAAATCTGCTTTAGCTAATGGAAGTGTAGGTCTCAATCGGGTAAAGTTATCAAGAAAGCAAGGAAAATCAAGAATGACTTTGAAGATCCGGAGGACTCTGACGGTGAAGGAATAGGCCTTCTAGCCGAATCAGATGACAGTGACTTTTCTCCAGAAAATGATTTGTCGGTAGTTGACCCTGCTTATTTTGTAGATTTAGACAGAAAACCTGTTGATGAAGACTGTTTTGGTACAATTTAATGTTCAGGGAAAGAAAAATGTTTTCTACGTTGGGAAAATAACACGTGGAAAGGATGAAACAGGAGAATATGAAATTAACTTTCTCCGTAGCAGCAATAAGCATGGCGACAAGTTCTTTCAGCCATCTGTTGAAGATAGTACATCTATACAGGCAGAGCAGATAAAAATGATTCTTCCAAAACCTACATTGCGGGGTAAAACTAAAAGACGGAATTGGTATTTCACATTTGGAATAGATTTCTCTCTGTTGAACATTCATTAGTGTAGTATTGAAAGTAAGAAACAGCTGACGAATTCAAGTATATTTGGTTGTACATTCATTAGTGTAATGTTTAAACTAAGAAATAGCTAAAGAATAGTAAGTTTTATTTCAGATCAAGTATATTTGTACTCTACATACATTGGGAATATTTTGCTTGAAGCCTTCATGATTCACTAGTTCACGTTTCATTGTACCCCAGAACATGTTCCATTGTACCCCACCAACGGGGTACTATGAAACAGAATGAGTATTTGATAATTTTTCGTAGGATCTCTTTTAGAATGTAAGTAATATGAACTTCCATAATCTGCAATTGTAAACAGACGATCAATCTCTGCCAAAGTATGTCCATTTTCTTCAATAAACAAACCTGATACAGTAATTTGATTTTTTTTGTTTCATTGTATCCCCATCTCCCCTACATAAGTCAAAGTATGAAACAATAAGCTGGCTGAAATGCCCCTACATAAGTCAAAGTATGAAACAATAAGCTGCACTATAGCCAGTACCACCGCTTTTTCTATAAGATCTCCCAATCACTTTGGTGTATAACAGGTCATTTGAAGAGGACAATAATAGATTTTTTGTGTTAATAAATTATTTTTGGTGCAAGAATATTTCTTTGAGATTGTTGGTCGGTGCACGGTGAATACATACACAAAGTTACTTGGATAAACATTACTTTATAAGCGGTAGATTTCGTCATGTGTCGAGCCATATGTACGCTCTATAGCGCCAATTCTCTTGCAAATAATTATCGCAGATACTTCTATAAACACCTAGCAACAGCCGGCAATGCACAAAGTGATATAACAACATGTATCATTATATTTTTCGTTAAATATGCACCCAAGTTGATCAACACAACAAACATGGCGGGATATGCTTATTTCCGTTCATTAGAGTAGGTACGCTATATAGCATAAGGAGTCAGAAACGTAAGACTGTTCGAAAGTACACTATGCTCAAGGCACAACAATTTCCCCTAATAAATAAAAAGTAGACCCTTGCACTTATGTATGAACAACTAAAAGTCCCTTAAAATATCAACATAATATTGCTATACAATACAATACTTCATTGGAAAATGAGGAGCTTATTTTCAAATCGACACATGTCTATTGAGGGAAATTTTCCAGTAGGCGTAACAAAAATGTATTTCTCTGCGACTGCAAGCACTATAATTATAAGAATGGTTTAGTGTAGTAATTAGGCAGTTCCTCTTGTTACAATAATAGATTATTCGCATAATTGTAGTGCTCTCTATCCCAGAGAAATGTATTTCTTTACGCCTACTGAAAACATTTCCTTCAATGGACTTGTGCCGTTTTCAAAATAAGCTCCTCAATTATAGTAGTCCCTATATTAATTTGTATTGCAATATCGACTGTACAAAAACAATAGAAGAAATATTAGGAACACTTTATGTCATCAAGATGAGATATAATTTCCTTAGAGATATTTTATTTTAATTTTCTGATCATCTATTTCACATCATAAAAAACAAGGTCTTTATTCACACAATGTAACCTTGCACCTTGTAGACATTTTAATTTTTAGCGTTCAGGAAGCACAGTTGTCACACAAAGGATGTGATTGGTAGATCACTGTTTTCAATTCAAGGAAAATAGGACATGTTCTAAATAGGATTTATCAGATGAGAAGACTTGAATTCAACATATTTCCTGTATGGAGTCCATGATTTGTGACTTCATTTTAATCATATTAGTTGTTCAATGACTTGTTCGAGCCTTACCAAATGGTGTACAAGTAGCTTAAGAAAACAGCAAACCAAGGCATTCATGCTGCTATAGCGGGCTATTCTCGTTTGGGAACTAAATGAATTAAAGAACTATTTCGTGTGAACTGGTCTTTCTCAAGGAAATAATTCCCGACCAACAGGTCTCTCAAAAGGAACTGAACTTCTCGTCTTCAGTTGCTTGCTAGGACTCCGATTGTTGCTGCAGTTCAAATTTGTCCTGACAAGTTGCACTTTTTCGCAATAGTCTATTTCCCTGAATTCCTGAATTCCCCATTCCTGAATTCTTAGTGCAGATATATAATAATAAATCACAGCCATATTCATTCCACTACTGGATGAGGCCCCTCTACGGAGGGAGGAGATTGGTCTACTGCTCCCACTATGACCAGACGGGTGGGAAGAGGAAAGCCATCTCGCTGTGATCGCCACTATCTTTTATTCATAGTAGCTTACCAACCGCATCATGATGCTGAGTGGGAATCGTTTCAGACCAACAGGCCTTGGAAAAAATCCTTGGCAGCGCCGGAAATCGAACCTGGGACCCCTCAATTTGAAGTCAGTAACGCTAACCACTCGACCAAAGAAACACAAACAGATTAATTAGGCAATATAAAACGTAAAATTTGAATAAAGAAAGCAAAGTAGTAATTACGCTGCCTCCTTAGGGAGTTCACATGCATTAACTGAAATTTAACACATTAAAAAAATCTGTAGATATTGCAAAATCCAAATTCAGCAATAGCTAATAAATATTTTCAAAATAGAATGAAATACCCTTCATTATTTAACAACAAAACGTTAGGTGAATTTTGGATAACACTTTCATTGGCGTTATAAAAATTTTAAGCTGTGGTTATTAAGACAAAATGAGACAGAGAAATAAAACTGCTTTTATCTTCAATAAACTAGTCAATTTGTCGCCGAAATAAGGGATAGATAAAATATTGCGAAAATTGCATTCATGATTCCTATACTACACATAAAATCTTAATTCCAATAAAGAAATAAAACAGTATCTCACTTACATTCTAAACTATGCATTTCATTAGTTGATACATTTGAACTATCCTTGGCATCTGAATAATCACTCTGAAAGATGAGGACAATTACATCAGAATCCTTCTTAGACAAATAAATAGAAGGCTGTGAGTAACTCTATAATATGCTGAGCTCTGCTTTCTAAGTAGAACTAGTAAGCACTGTTATGAAATCAACTAATGTTTGACCTCATTTTGAAGTAGAAATCGCTGCATGGAGAACACGCAATATAATAAGAATATTAAAACAAAAACGGTCTGCAAAAATTTATCTGTATATCATGCAATCTATTGTAAATGGAAATAAGCATTTTGCCACTAAATCATATAATCCCAAGGACAAACCTTATTCCAATGGCATGTTATAATAATCCCACGCAAAGTGTGAAATAAAACAACACTGAAATGAGGATCAATAAATATGATTACTTACTTTCATCTATTTTGAAATCCATTTCGGCTTTCCTATGTATATTTATCTGAGTAAAGCGTTAAATTTTAAACTAAGTGTGATGTGAGGACCAAGACTGCGTGTAAGTAAGTCCTTAAATTCAGACTTAACACTTTCTCAATCCATTATTCAATATAGCGATGTTGATCTCCAATGTCAAACTGATCATTCTCTCTCACGATATTTTTTTTAAAGAAACAAATTAACTATAAATACAATTTAAAAATTTTAAAGTCACTTCTTGTATATACCGGTATCAAACTTAATATATATAGTTATTTTTATTTATGTGTAATATATCATATTTTGTGCAACCATTAACATTTTCTTCCTTTCGTTGAAAGTAAAGAACTAAATAAATAGAAAAGAAAACTGATAGAATTCAGACAGAACACCACACAAATGACGCTTATTGTTAAGTTACGTGGTACGACTACGATTAGTACGTTTCAAAATGAATATCACTCATCAATGGACAACCTTGTACCTTAACAAATGTCTTAAAACATGTTTTCTACGTCGTTCACTTTTAATGTAAACGGATCTTTTTATAAGAACATTCAAATGAATATGTTATATGCATCAAAAAATGTTACTGGAATTGTTACTAGGAATGGAATTAGAAATTCATATGTTGGTCCCACCATCGAAATCCAGATAGGATACTGGTATGATTTTGGTGTCATATAACTCTTCTCATCATCCAACCTATTAACTTCATATATATAGAGAATAATTTGGCGTTTTGATTCTGATATCACTTCGGGCAGTCAAACGGAAGAAAATAATACTTATAATTATTTTTCTTACATTACAAAAGGCTTTTGAAATCTATGACAAAATTTCGATTTACTTCCTTTAAATGTTTGAGAAGAAACCAAAATCAGTTATATGTTCTATTGGGTAAGTACTTTATAGCCCGCGAAATAATACAATTATTTTGCAATAGAAAGGTAACATACTACGTTCACTACTTCAGTGAATAATACAAAATGAAATTGTTGGTGATAGTTCTGGATGACTGACCTGCATACTCTTTTATTCTTGGGAAAAAATAAATCATTCTACGTGATCATTCCACGTCATTCTACGTGACCTTTGATTCGTGACGAAAAGTGAAGTTAGTTAGCTTAGTTCTCGTTAATTTGTAGTAAATGAAATAAAAATAGCAGTTTTCATACCGTTGCTATCTGTTCTGTACAGGAAAGAATCAAAGAACACATGTCCATGATGATCCTTACGATACTGGCTGGAGCTTCCTTCACGAGGAAGAAGGTGGTACATAAACAGGTGCTGCGTTTAGACCAGTCAGTGAATGAGAGTGATCCTTCGTGGAGAAGTATCGGAGATATTGATAACTTTTGTATATCTTAACATTCTTGTGTTACGCTTCTTTATCTCTTTATATCTTACCGGAAGTTAAAAAAAAACAGCCCTCGTATATATGAAGTGGTAAACAATTGAAGTGTATTCTTCGACTTTGTGCAGTTTTGCAATAATTCAACTCTGCTATTTTTCTACGTACTACTTATGTATTTAATGTTAGGTGACAGTGTTATATCTCTGCCTAATTTACTTTCAGGAATCTGAAACGTCACAAAGAGACAGGGAGAATGTTTTACAAAGCTCAGGACGTGTGAATTATTATTATGAACATTCAGCACACATTCATTTGACTTTAAATATAAAATCATAAATAGAAACTTTCGTTTTAAAAGTGAAATGAAGAAACAAGACTTTAATTTCTTATTCAGAACAGATACATGTGGATATATAGAGACACTCTGACCTTGGCACATAGAAACAGAGTAGGTAACAAGACGTGCGTTTCTACTTTTCCCCACTTGCGTATACATCATTTGCAAGGGACAGGATAACCTAGGCTCCCCATCTGACAAACTGTCTAGTATGAGAATGAGGGAGAAAGACGAGTGACAAGTGATTCACATCGTCCCACTTTTATGATATTCTTCAAGGGGATAAGTAGATTCATCACAACCTGTATAGGCAACTGAATATATGATTCCTTTTCCAAAAAGATCCTCATCAAAGTGCCATAAATGTTGGAAAATAAAAAATTTTAATACTCTTCTTATTTGTTCTAAGGTAGGGAATATTTGCAGTTATGAATGTCTCGGAAATAGTGGGAGAAGTTTTAGATCACCAATATATTATTTCTGCCACAAGAAGAGCAGAGAAGATATTCGAAGACCTTGACCCTTTTTTGCTTTAGTTTTCTTTAACGATATATGATTCTTAAGAACAAATCCAGGTACATCCTGTTTCTTAGTGAGTTTATCAATAATAGAATTGCATTCTTTGTCCTCCCGTTGCCACTGATGTAAGGATTTACTGAACTCAGGTTGATCTCAAAATATAGGAAAACGGACAGTGACATCTTTTCCACCGTATTCCTCAATATCCTGTACATTGTCTTCTGATGGATGGTCTTCCATCGGCGTAAACTCAAACGAGTTATGTACCCGTGAAAAAAATCAGCAACCACGTTAGCTTGCGAACGGATATGAACTACTTTAAACTGGAATCGGGAAATGCGTTCCAACGTAGTGGCATATTTCCTTTGTCTCTTATGGTTACGCAATAACCAAGTAAGAGCACAGTTTTCGCAAAAAACCACAAATTCTTTATGTAAATACATTTCGAATTTGGTAATGGATAATACCAAAGCACGCAATTCTAATTCAAAAACTGATTTATTGAAATCAGACTCAGGAATGATTTTAGAGTACAAGTAAACAGGACGCAAATAACCTACACTGTCATATTGACTTAAAGTATCCGAATAAGCCCTTGTACTTGCATCACAATGTATAACAAAGGGTGAATCCATATCAGGTGCCTTCAAAATTACATGATCAATCAAAGCCTGTTTTAAATTTTCTAATTCTTGTTCTTGTTCTAAATCCGAACAGAATTTAATCTTTTCAGAACGTAATTTGAAGAGAGGCCTCATAATATTAACAAAATTATCTATATACCAGGCGTAAAAGTTTATCATGCCACACAACCGGTTCAAACCTCGCCTATTCTTGGGCCTAGGTAATTTTTTTATTGATTCAACACGTTCCAGGTCAATGAACATTTTCCTATCTTCAAACAAAAAACCAAGGAACTTAATTTTAGTGGTTATTAATCGTGTTTTACGTGGAGGAGATACAGTAATACCCCACTCTCTCAATCTTTGAAGTACTTTGATTACAAGTTCTTTGTGTAATTCAAGGTCTTCCGTATGTATACATAGATCGTCATGAAAAATATCAAAATTTTCGGATAACAGATCATTAAATATCCGGTTCATTAAGCTAGCTAACACGAAACTACTATTGACGAATCCCATGGGCATTTTCCGAAATATAAACATACGAGTTGGTGTACTAAACGTGGTATAGCGTTTGCTATCCTCATCCAAGGAACATTGAAAGTAGGCATTTTTCACGTCAAATTTTGTAAAATATTTAGCTTTAGCTAAACCAGTAATTGCAGCATCTAAATTAGGAGATGGATAAGAATCTACCCTGACTTTCGAATTTACATCTGAATACGCGATGAGTAATCTTTTCGTTTTGTCAGAATTTGTGGTCAAAAAGCAAGGAGAAGAATAAGTGGAGGATTCCACTTGCTCAACCACTCCTTGATCCACTAACTTATCAATGTATTCGTCAAGTTCCTTTAATTTGCCTCGTGGCACATAATACGGCTGCAAACGAACCGGGTAGGATCACGCATTTTTATTTTGTATTTAAAGTCCCTCACTTAGCCTAATTTATCAGAAATAACGTCAGAAAATTCTGTAAAAACAATCACGAAACATTTGACCACTCTTATCAGTTAATATACCATTACCTAGGTTGTTTCCATTTCCTGCTTCCTCCTGTTCACCAAATATCGTATCCACATTAGTAAACCATTCATGCTCATTAGTATCTTTGGGCTGGATTATTGGTACAGTTGTAGCATACATATGTTTTGCAGGCTGTGACCACTTAAAGGAAGAGCCCCTCTTTCTCCTGGTGGGAGTTTCCCACGTGGCTCCCTGCAAAGAGAAATATCACCAGCAGCTTCGGAAGGTTTAGACGAGGGTACATCAGTATAGAAGCTAATGGAAATTTGTTGGGATGGAATGTCTATGGTCTTATTATCATAATTTATATTCACTCCATGTTTCGTATTCACCAAGTAACATATCAAACTGGTCGATCGATACTATCAGGCAATTTTCCTCGAATGTTTTGTAGTTGATATTTAACTTAAGTCTAACCTGCTCATTAACAATCACCGAATGTCCCCCAATTCCAATTGTTCTGGTCGGTATACTATTAGATCTTACACGAGCTCGCTTTCTTATTCTCTCTAAGAACACACTTAGTACGCAGTCCACACACGTACGTACAAATACACAAAACATTGGACAGTTCTCCCTAAACAAAGATACTCGAGGACAATTCCTGTTACTAATACCAACAGCATTCAGTTTACGATGACTAAACTGTGTGGAAACCCCAGCTGATTGTCTACCCTGGCTCATTTGGTCCATTTTCATGGAGGATTCAATAAGTGGCTTAACTGAATATTTACCACCCAACACACAACAGGCATTATAATCACGTTGGTATCGTAAAGTATGATCAAATCTAGTGGCTGCTTCTAACAGCTCTTGTATCGAATTCGTTATCACATTTTGAAAGCACTGTTTGTTTACTTCCGGTGTAACTGCACTAGCAATTATCCCACATACAACGGCCTCGTCATAAGTCAATGAAAACACGTTCAGGATACTCAACTTTTCCTGGACAAAATTAAGTAGCAACTCATGTTCATTCATAACTCGATAGAAAAATGTGGCCATATACTGGCTACGAACAATGGTTGACATAAAGGTGGCTACTAATTGGATACATATTGTAGGTCAATCGTTGAAATTGTCCAACAAGTACTTAAACTGGTTGTAAAAATCAACACAAGTTCTACTCAATCCGGAAAATAAAGTTTCTTCAACCGACGAACTTTTCCTAACGAGTTGGTCCATGATTATCAAAAACTTGAACGTGTCCAGACTATTGTTACCATCGATCACAGGAAGTTGGACAGTTTGTGACACCATTGATTGATAAACACTATCACTAATTTGTTTGTCAAAATTACATCTTATGGCTGGCCGTGCCGTGGTGGCACCACTAAACTGCATGTTGCCCTTCATATCAACATGGTCAGGATTCAATTTACATGTGTTAATATCAGTATAATTACTTTTACCACTATATATATTTGCTGTATTCACGGTAGTATACACTGGTAAGTTAACAGTGGAAGACCGGGATGGTACCTTAAAATGCGCACGCGGTGCTCTTGGCTCCTCTACTGTATGAGAGCGAAAACCTGTATGGGCCTCGAAAAGAGGTTCAACCCCACTTTGAAAGCACATGTTCTCATTAAATACTACAGGTTCAATACATGAGGTACTTTTATCCACTTTTACACCAGACTGGCGTGAATGGATACAACCACTACAGTTATTTTTCTGACCACTGTAACACAACATTAGGCCCAAAAGATTTAACATACGTTTCTGCTTCTTCATCACTGAAGCTTATTAAGGAATTTTTCACAGGCAACATTCTAAGTACAAAGGTTTCTAAATTTCGAGATACGAAATACACACCGTGATTATTACTAAAAGGTGGCCAAATTAGTAGTGTTGGTAACAGTAGCTTAAACACAATGCTACCCCAAGCTACCATCAAACAGAACCACTGCCAGTATGTAATGACAGATAATTTTATTAACATATCGTGACATCAATGACATGCGCCAACCGGAGTTGGATTTATATTAGCAGTAATCGTTTTTGGGTGGTTCTGTTAACTACTAATTCAAAATCAAATGTTTAAATAACAAGTAAATACTTTAATAACAATAAAGATATATAACACACAAAATGAATAATTAAAGGCCACTCAAATCCAATACCACAAAATGGTTGTCAAAATTCTTACGTGAAGCCACGTGGAGCATGTATCCAAGTAATCTTCCAAATCGTGTAAAAATATCCGTAATCCTAGCAATGCAGTTAATTTCGAATCACAAAAAGAACACAAAATAGGTTACTGCATATACTCAACATATTACACTTCTAATTATATTTATATATTACCATTACGGAAAAGAAATGGACACCGCTGCAGAACATCCAACTGGGAGCACAAATTATTTTCCAGGTCATTAATTAATTATTATAAATGAATTAGACCGCCTGACTTACCACGTGGTGACTCAAAAGACATTACCACAAATTCCAGACTATCTCCCAATTAGATATTCCACACCAAATGTCCATAAAAAGAATCTACTAATTCCACGATTACTTAAGGTACCTACGCGGCTTACTTGTCATTATATACTGATCGTGCAACACCAGTTGCTTCGACAGGTAAACAAAATGGCGGACGTGACACGAATCAATACGAACGTGCCCGATAACCTACGATTACTCACACGTCACTATGTGACGTCAGACACAGCCAGACCACTTCAACGAGTACTCTCAGCACAGAATTACAATACATCGAGCACTTACAAATCATTCCAAACTTGGATAACGAAAAAATAGGGGGGGGGGAACAACAACAACAAAAAATGTTTATGTCGCGACACCTGTGACCCGGTAAGAAACTTGACTGAAATGACCAGATTGACCCTGTCTGGGAACTATGATGATTACGAATTTTACGGGTCTTATTTTTCGTGGTCGGGGATAACACTTCCAGTCGCCGTCACCCCTGAAAGAAGCTTTGTTCAAACGCAAGGAAATAATTAAAAACACTTCTTTGCTGTCCGGGTCACCGGGAAATTTTGGGGGGATGTGCCCCCTTTTTCTAAACCAAACTATTCGGGTGCTGCACCCTTATGGTGCAGATCTGCCCACATATAGCCCGGGGGCTGCGCCCGATAGGAGAGTTTTGCCCCATTATTGTATAATACTACTCGTGATTGTACGTCCAACTTCATACCAAATCTTACTTCTCTAGCCCGAACGGTGTGGAAAACATGTTTGTGGGTGGCCATTTTGAATCCAAGATGGTGACTTTCTCAAAATGTTGTAATATTTATTAAACTGCTCTTGATAACACAACTTTCTGAAAAATTTTGTATCTCTAGCTCAAACAGTGCGGAGAATGTTTTTTGGGTGGCCATTATGAATGCAAGGTGTCGATGTTTTCAAACTAATAATTCTTAAACTATTTGTGATACTACCTACCTTTATGTCAAATTTCATATCTCTAGTTCAACGGTGTGGACAATGGTTTTTGAACGGTCATTTTTAATACAAAATGGCGAATGATATGATAGCGTCGGAGACAGATCCAATATCTGATCATGTGAGAAAAAGCATTCCAATCGGCCAAGCCGTTTGTGAAAAATATGATAATTAACACTGAAACATTTCTCCTTCAGTTGAGATTTGACGGAGAGAAATGCGATTTCTTGATGGCTCATCTACGTGTTAAACCGGATTTTTAAAAAAGAATGATCAAAATCGGTCCAGTAGAACGGCCGCACGGACTGGACAAAGTTTGTGAGAAATATGATAAATATTCCCCATAAGAAATACATAGGGGAGAACACTCAAACACTTCTTCTTCAGTTCATACTTGACGGAGAGGAATGCGGTTGATTGATGGCTCATCTACGTTTTAATCCGGATATTTTAGAAATAATTATTAAAATCGGTCCAGTAGAACGGTCTGACGGACAGGACAAAGCTTGTTTTTCTTAGCATTTTTTTTAATATATAGGTGACCTTCGATACGTATGCATAAGTGACAAAGATCATATATGTAATCTATTTTATTTACTAAAATTATCCATTCCTCTGAAGAACAGAGATGTAGCTCAGTATGTCTCTGCAGAAGACACCACTCTTGTTGAAATTAGACTCCAGTTTTGATCTCTGGGCCTGCAATAAGTACTAGGCAGGAATTTGCTGGATATGTCACCTGCGTAAGCTTAAAAGGACATAATTACTAATGTGAAGTATTTATTATTTTCACATGTGTATTACCATGTTGTTAATATATCCTTGTTACAATATTCTAACTAGTTTTGCTCTACCGTTTCGAATATTTTCCCTATATTTTATTACAGAAAATTAAAATTATCTCGGTTAGTTTACAAAGGAGAAGTCAAATATATCTGAGCTAAAAACCTTCGTGTGATGATAATGACGCAAGTATTTGATTCTTTTACCTCAAAACAGAGCAGTTTTCATCCTGCATGCATTCTGCCTCATCACACAGAACTTTAAAGGTGCAATCGATGTCGACGATCCAACTCGCAGATCACAATTTTTATGGGAATTACACTGAAGACATCATCATGTAGTTTCCAAAAAATACAATATTTCTGCATTATTTAATATCAACCAATTTATCGAATATTTCATATAAACCAATTTATTGGGAACCCATGGTAGTTAAAATCCTCTTGTGTATTCATTCCACGCCAGACATTCATACAATTTGTGCTTACACCCTATCACGCAGTATATACTGTAACAAAAACAGTACGTATAGATCTGTCGGTTTCCAGCCCGTACGCTGGTGATGTCTTGTGCACCAGGTTCCATTTTGGGTTTTCTTCCATTTTAGCCCCCTATTCGGAAAATAGTATGAGCTTTAGCCCCAAACTTATGTCATTTTCGAAATCTGTGGAGAAAATAGTACTAGAGAGGGTCTTTTCGGGCCTCTGAGACCATTTATGGCTGCACAGGATGGAGCTAAACTTACACTTTTGTCAGTTTGCTCATAGCCTGAACAAGTGTGGATTTTCAGGAGGGGTCATTGCGGGCTTGCAAGGACCAATACTGAGCTCAAGCTCTGTATGTTCTCATTTGAGCCCACGACAAGTATTTATACCAAATTGAAACAAAATCCGAGATATCTAAAATTTGGTCAGTTGGCGTAGAATGATCCTATATCATCCTATGTCGTCTTGGACAAAGACCGCAGTCTACACTATTCTATAAGATTAATAGGACGATATCTACGGAGACGGCTATTCTATAATAATCCAATTGTCTCTGTACCATATAAAAGCCATGCATTATAAAAGAAACTAGTCTTAAGTTCACCTCTTGTCTGACGTAGAGCGAGTCAAAATAGATCGTGTGTGAGAGACTAGTAATTTTGATTAGTTCGAAATATAAACAACTATAAATTCATAGTCTCGCTTATTCATTTATGAGATTATTTTTTCTCTGCTAGATTTTATTCATTTCTACATCTAAACTACACCTTTCCGATATATTCTCTTCCATGCTATAAAGTTCACAACATTCTAAAACTTTACTGTAAAAATATACAAGGATAAAAGTACCAGATTTCCTAAACGTACAACCTACCAACGATCTTGACACAGCGGAATTTAAAATTAAGACAATATTGAAGACCGAGAAAGGTACCAAATGGGTCATAATTGCTTATTCTGCCGTGATAAAAGAAATCATCACGCTTTCTTGGAGCTGCTTTACAACGTTTGATAGACATACTGGAAAACTAACCACTGATAATTTACAACGAAAATTTTCAAGTAATGCACTGTATCTATCTAACTCCTACATTACAAGGCAAACACTTGTAATGTAATTCACTCAGACAAATGAAATCTGATTTGGTTTTCATCAGGAATTTCAATTGTATAATATTACACTGACAAAATTTGGGAAGTCCACAACATGTTGAATTCTCGGTACACCTACAGGGTGCAGAAGATCACAGCAGAAACACTTCCAAATGGATTTTTTAAGTCTTGAACGCTGGGCAATTAATTATTACAGCATATGAAGAAGCCCATTACTCTACAAACGATATTAAAAATATTTTAACCAGTTTCATGATCTAACAACAGATTAAAATATCCATTTGTTCTAGGAGCTGCTAATTCCACGGTATCTGGAGTGTCAGAACTATATCTTGCGACACACCGTAACTTCCTATCCGAACACTTCCGCTCCCAAGAAGACGACGTCAAGAACTATTTTAATAAATAATGTTTTGTTGAAAAAAACGTATTTATTTAATCGAAAAATAATATAAGAACATATAATGAAATATTTATATTTTTTTATAATGTGAATTATAATTATTGGACGTCATATCAAACAGGCAGATGGCAATAAGGCTATTCTACCAAGCAATGATTGCTTGAACGTTCATTGTTTAGAGACATGAAATGCCCATGCTAAATGTCACACATTTAAATTCACATGCCAAAGAAAAGAATATAAAAAGTTATTTAAAATAGTACAAATTCAAATACTAAATCCGGTTTCCATAGGAGTAATCTGCTTATGTGCAAAGTTTAGAGATATTTAAAAAGAAGATATCATTAGCGAATTAATTATTAACGAAGTCAGTTATACGTAATAAAGGAGTTATATTCTAATGACCATTGTGCAATAGCCGAAAACACCTGCTAGCAATATTTTATCACATCACCAAGAATTATTCTTCAACACACACTTTCAAAACTTAATAATTCTCAATATTGAATAAATTTCACAGAAGTACACTTCTAAATATTTTGTAGGCCTCAAAATAGTTAAGTTCTGACTGTTAGGTGCACTTTAAATATCGTAAAAAGTTTGGCAAATGAAATGTTTCCAAAACGCATTATAATAATCCATGGTTGCCAAGGAAAAGGTAAAAACCTAAAATTGTATAAAGTGGACTCCTATTAAACTCGCATCTTCCTGCAGTGTTCATTTTTCTTCTCAGTGTTCATTCATCTTCCATAATATATACATCCAAGTTAGCTATATAAAAACAGGTAGAAGATATTGCTCTATCCTGGACTCAGTTCACAAGAAAGAGAATAATAAACAAATCAAGTAAGACCATCAAAGATATTGGTGTTTATATACGTACAACGTATAGAGTATAACGTATCTATGTCATACTAAATAAACTTTATGCCAAATAGTGATATTCAACAATTTTTCGACGGTGCATAACTCAACCTAGTGATCTACATATCATAAAGATATCAGTTCTGTATAAAATATTTACAGTGTTTTATACAGAACTTCTTCCAGCAAGAATATAACAATTCAATTAGTAATGAAGATACTGCTGTAAAGTAGCCGAAGAAGAGCAGGTAAAATGAAGTCTGAACATGACACAGTGATAATTTAACGTTCTTATTCGATCGAGATTCTGGAATCCTGTACATTTTCATAAATTCATCCATCCACTTGTCTTGTAATCCTCCTTCAATTAATCGTCTAATTCCAATGTCCATTCTTGGAAGATACGGTGAGTTTTTAGGAACTGCGAAAGACCCCAATATATATCCTATATAATCTTTAGACACATGATACAACAAGCTGTTATCTGTTGACCTGCAATACTTACCAATTATTTCAACCGTGTACAGTATATCAATTACTATTCTATCCTGTCTAGCAGCTAGAAGTCTAAGAGACTCTTCTCCGTGAGGCACTGGTATTGTCCTTGACGCAATCTTATTCATTGTCGGATCCGTGGAGTCTTCCACCAGTGGATAGAATTCCTGGAAAATCTCTACTGGAAGATCTGAGTTAGCAACATCTTCTCGAGTCTCAATAACAGGATAGAACTGTGGATATATTGTACAACTCAAAAGAGATCCTTGGTATATTGTACTTATAATTAGGAAAGTTGTAACATTTATTATAAATATAGTTCTCAAAGGCCTTGTTTTTGGTTGTCGAGGCACAGAAATGTTCAAAGCTACTGATAAATTGTTTAATACTGAAGAGACATCGTATATTTTGTGTCTTGACAGAATATATTGAGTTAAGTTCTCTGCTGCTACGATAAATAGAAACATACCAGCAAGCAATCCCCACAGGGAGTTATTGAACGGAAGGAAATACCTCATCCACTGCGGAATTGGTGTTGCTTTGGGTGACACAAAGGTAAAATAATAAGATTCAGGTAAGGGCGTGGTGAAATCAATTAGCTCACAATGCTTTGCAAGCATAGGAAGGGACGTAGATATGATATCTCCGTATGAGTTAACTGTAGTCACAGCATTTAGGAAATCGAATTTCGTGTACTGGTTGTTTTCAAGTACTAGGAAAGGCGTAAAATTCATATATTCCACTAATGTGTTCAGAATTTGATATTTGAAGCCAATTCTTCTATCTTGTGAATGATATATGGAAGGTTCACCTATTGCAGCTAACTCTACTGCATACAGAGGATGCCCCTCTACATCACTAGTTTTGTCCTGAAACAGATATTTTGGATCTAAATGTGTTCCTTCTAAGATGTGTAGTTTGTACTTAGTATTTGTCGTTGAATTGTTCTCTGCGTTAAACGGTGTGTATGTAAACAACCGGAAACACCTGAGAATTATTGCGTTTCTACAGGTATCTGAACTTACTATGAGCTCCAAATTTAGCATTTTGTTTCTCCAAAATATATCAAATATATTGTTAAACACAGAAATAGGTATACTCCCCTGAGTATACACGACTATAAACTTTGCTCTTGCATCCCAGAAGCTTCTTTGTCGAATTTGCTCGATCATATCTCCCAACAATTCAGTCCTTTCAAGATACAGTATGAAACATTCACTCTTGCCAATGGTCTCTGAGATTTCTGATCTTGCTAGTTGGTTATAGAATTTTGCTGTGTGCTGAATCATTACCGGTGGACAAGATTTGATTATGTTTGATAAGTCTTGAAACATTTCGTATGGTAAATGCGGTTGCACAATGATACTCACTTGATGTCTAGTGTTGCAATGATTAGAACAAATGGACGATATTATCTCTGAAATGTCGAGTTCAATTTTTCGTAAAATGATGCTGTTATTTTTAAAGATATCTTTACCAGACGAACATTCAAATGGAAATAAAGTAAGTATTGAAACAAATACTAGTGGAACGGTTGAATATCTTGGACTAAGACTTTTCATTTTGACGTTCTGAAAATAAAGATTAAACGTAATTAAATAACGAGAAATATATTTAGTTTGAAATAAAAACAAATAACTATGATCATACAACACTGCAATGCAATTTTTACTGTGTATTTAAGTATTTTCGTTACACTTTACAAAAGATGAATATTCTGATAATTCAGCTTCGCTGCACTTTCGTTGTTTCCCCGGGTCAGGCAATCAATGAAGATACATGGGGTTAGGTTACAATGATAAAGTATATCTGAGCGTAAATTAATTACATTAAGTCATATTTATTTAGCTCAGTATTAGATTAGGTTACGATTATCTTAAATTGGTCAAGTAATGTAATTGTGGTATACGGGGGAGACCCTGAGGATTACTCAAGCAACCATCGAATATATTGAAAGTCTGTTGTTCTTGTGAATTCAAGTTTTGTTTAAAAAATTATATTTTGCTTCTATCATCTTGCTAGTAAAACTTTTATGAGTAGCAAAATATTTAATCGACGTCGCGGCCTTCCATTGTAGTTAAATTAGAGTTTAAAAGTTATTCTGTAGGCATAGCTGACTTGATTTTTTGAATTTTGAAATTTATGGAAAGTAGCAAGTTATATTACAATCTTGGAACAAGGACAAATGAACATGTGTAGTATTAGGTGAGGAATATTTATATAATTTGTTTCTAAGATATTTGGCTGACCACAAATGAAATGACATGATAACTCCAAGTTCTGACCAGTAGTATATGATGGTAACATTTCTGGAATAGTTCCATTTTTACATAGTTGTGGAAATTTGGTCACAAGTTAAATTCATGTTACCAAAACGTGAAATGTAATTTTTACCAAAGCGGGAAAAGTAGTATGTTAAGGATTAGCCTTTGAGATATAACATTGTTAGATGATATTGTGAAAACACTTTAGAGAGCCTTAGACAACATCTGCTACGAACTTTCCCTATCCCTCTCTGTGGCCCTTTGGCAACCTAGACAACCTAGGTTGTTTCACCCCTTTCAAGGGATTTGCCACGCCGAAGGAATTAAATTTCTGTTCGAGGTGAAGTTTATAAAATGTGTCTGGAGGTATATCGATGATCACTGATGTTGATTTTTGCCGGTGAAGCTTGACAGCTAGTGAGCCTTCAGCGACTAGCAAATTTGACAACTAATCGTGTGGTGCTTCGTGTGACTGCGAGAGATATAAATTTTCTTCATGCTTACCACCATGCACTGTTTGTACAAGAACACCACGCCTGGATCGAAGTTGTAATCTTGTCTAATGCAACGAAGGTCTACACAGCGCTTCATTCTTGCTTCCCCTGTTCATTTTGGGAGAAGTTAGGCCTATTGTTTCATGGACAATGTTTGAAGCAGCGGAACCTTAGCTGTTGATGACTGTCAGTGAACTGAAATCTGTTTATAGGGATTATATATGAACAAGTTTGAAAGGAATGTCCTGTACTTTGTATTTGCTATTGATTATTAAGCATTGGTTGAAAACTTTGGAATATTTATACCTGGTGTGTATTTTACCATGAAAATTATGTTAATCATGCTGGGGGAAATCGGGGAAGTTTTGTGCAATAAATGGAATGGATTGGAGCCAGGCTTTTTCATTTGAATCCTAAACATTACCAGTTGTTAATCGTCATTTTTATTATCCATACTGCCATAGTGCGTCTTGTTTTCCTTGAATTGATTTTTTTTATTTGTTTTCTGCGTGCAATCAGTAAAGTGTCAGGATTATATGCTAAGGTTACAAGGTTACACTAAGCTCACCTCTCCACAAAATTTCCTTGCAATCACTGAAGAACCCAAATAGCAATCTTAAAGGGAATAGCATTGAAAGGTCTTTTCGAGGGAGCTTTTCATCAGTTTGAAGCCCGCCTGCCTTGAAGTACTTGAGTTCAGGCGTTGAAAATTTGAGTGTGGCTATGGCGGTTGACAGAATTTCAGGATTGTCAATCATATCCACAATCGTGGCATCATTGTTGACTTCAATATGGGTAAAGGGGTGTGGTACGAAGTTGCCGATGAGTTTGATGTTGGAGTTTGCTCTGAACGTTCCACCAGCGCCCCTGTCTATGACCTTAAACTTAATGTAGTAATCACCAGAATGAAGGTGAATGAAGCTGTCACCAGATGAGATTTCAAATTCAGTATCCTTGTTGGACTCGTTTAGGTTGTTATATGTGCGTCGATTTGGTTGAAACGATTGCAGCTCACAGCTCTCTATGACCATGGCTGTGCTAGCCGTGGCTTACAGCAGCTCACACATTCTGCTCTAAGATGATACCCGTTAGAGCTATTCCAAAATTAACAGCCTGATTGGTAACATTCATTTCGATGCAGTTTATAATGTGGATGCTGGACTGGAAAGAAGAGTAGGTACTGAGGTTCATACACAATGGGTTCAAGAAATTCAGTTAAGGGCTTGAAGGTGGCGATGATATTGGTCTCTGAGTTTGTGTATTTATTATTGAACCCAAGCAAGCTTCTAATGGACCCCAGGGTCGGTTTTTCTCCAGCAGGGAGAAAGATAAAACCTTTTCCCAGACTTACCCTCCATGGCTAAGTTATGACGTCTCTGCTTTATGTCTTTACCCTGTATATCCCACCTTTGTCTATGCGAATTTCGTCATACAAGATAATATCGTCTTTCATAAAATGCACACGTGCGAAAACCATAGTGCTGTTACCGCCCATAAAATTTAAGAGGCCATACCTTAACACTCTCCTCGCGACTACTACCACTGTCATCTTCTTCTGGTGTTTGTGAAGCACAAGTCAGTTTAGCTGTTGGTGGCTTTTTCGAAGCGAAGGAAAGCTCTCTCTGGAATGATATTTCAGATAGTGTCCATGGGTAGGTCAGGATGTTTTGGGCGGCCAACGGCACAATCTCAGTAAAAAGGTTTCGATTCTCATCCCTGACCAATATCATTTGCTGCCTTAAGCTATTGATTGCATCGATCAAGAGCTCCTCAGCCCTCTTCTGCTTCTCATAATAAACCCTCTTCAATTCATTTAACACCTTGAAGCGCTTAACGAAGTATTCATTGAGTTTTATGTTCTTGTTGATATCCTCAACGCGACTGTGTTTGGACATGACGTTACGCTGTTTTATTGTAACGATGAGCAAGTGGTCAATTGCATTGAGTTACTTGCCTTCGTTCGGCTTTCGTGTTACGTCAATCAACAAGAATTCGTAAGGAGCAAACCAACAGGCCATACAGAACTCCTTGAACTTTAAAAGCTTGGTGTCTCCTACTGCATATTCGTCTTACACGTGCTTTAGATTCTTATTGTCTTGGTGGAAAATATACACAGGAAATTTGTGTTTTCTCAGATGAGGTGCTTTGGAAGATCTGTGCGAGGTAAAAGAAGTCCAGCTGTTTGTGTCTCACTCTGTGCGAGGTAAAAGAAGTAATATCGTGCCGCATTCTGGCCTTCAAGAATGTAGTCATTCAAAGAAATTGGATGATGGGAAGTGAGTTTAAAATCGATTGCAAAATTTGTACCGAACGTACAGACAAGAAAGTGAAATAATAAAAACGTGTTAAAAATATAATCATTTTAAAATGATAATACTTACAGTCAGTTAGAAATTAATACACCTTGATGGACTGAGTTATAAGACAGTAAAAAAATAACCAAAATGGATGCATCTCAGTTTGCAAAGAAGATTAATAAGTATTAAATATACTTCTATTTGTTACTGTGCAGCATAGTTAGATGAATGACAACTGACATAAATTGCTTATGAAGCATACAATACAGAAATGCATAATGGAAGCGTTTTTGCACGCAAATGTAATACATGTGTAATGATGTCTTCATTTTATCATGTATCACTCGGACAATAATATCAGAAAGAAATCTAATACTAATAACATAATAAGCCTATCATATACACGAATACTATTCATTCAAATTAGATTGTAAAAATGATATAACGACTATTTGTTGAGAATTTGTTTTGTATCACCGTTAGGTAGACAGAGTGTTAAATATCCAGCCGTAACATTAATCAAATAACATGAAAGCTAAATGAAGTATTGTCATGCATGCCTTCTCGAAAGAATGGATGTATAATAAACTTGTATGACATGATTCACGGAAAATCAAAATAATGATCTAATGACATTTGTAATGGTAATTTATCTCAGCTGAAAATTTGTGCTAAAGTGTTGCTTTATTGCATGAAGTTTATCTGTTCCTAGCTCCTAGCTTTACAGAGCCAAAACAATAGAATAATAAAGGAAGGAACGATGACACAATGAATGATACTCATAGATGAGAGGATCATATATCAGCTATTTTCTTGTTTAATTTTTGTTTACACGGGCTTGTGACAAGGTAGTTGAGTAGTAGTAATTGGAATCGAAATTTAATTTATTTCCTCCATGCTTCTATGACTTAGGTCGGGATAGGATACAAAGAAAAGATGTGGGAATATTTCGGCCTGGGTCTTAGTTCAAGGTACCACCTCGGACTTTGCCTGGTATCCTTGAAAATTCAGAGAAAAGCTCATTCAGCATGGTCGGACACTGGTATTGAACCTAATATTTGACCAACTGAGCCACTACAGTTTGGCAATAGC
The DNA here is from genome assembly GCA_022664845.1 of Lepisma saccharinum. Classification (NCBI taxonomy): domain Eukaryota; kingdom Metazoa; phylum Arthropoda; class Insecta; order Zygentoma; family Lepismatidae; genus Lepisma; species Lepisma saccharinum. Next base: position 42,920 of record JAGDQP010006596.1, on the reverse strand, counting down.
CCTCTAACTGTTGTTGTAAGTAGCACTAATATCAGTAATGATAACTAGCTGAAACCGGCGCGACGGTTTTTGTCCGCGTTATTTAAGAAAGGTTGACAACACTGACAGCTATGACCGTTGGATGGCGACGACTTTCACAGTGTTTTCCCTCTATCGTGTTGAATAATGGTCATACAAATTTTGTCGCGGATAATCCAATTGTATAGGAGCCATTTAAGAAACTCAGCAATTCAAATGTCGACCAATGCGGGTATTTTGGTCAAACCGACTTCGGAGCCCCGACTAGTAGTTGGGAAATAGTTGGGATTCGGCGCCGACCCATAAGTGCCGTTCGGTCTTCGGGCCATTTTCTGGGCTGCCGTCAACCCCCGACTTGCCTGTATAGGAGCGAAACCCCAATCGTTGACGCCGGCTCCTTGCTGTGATTTTTCAAAACCCGACGTCTTCCCGACCGTCCACCCGATTTTCGCAGACGGGCTGACGTCAGCTGGCTTGGTGGGAACTACACTTTAAAACAGATTGGCAACATTGACAACTGGGATGGCTGGAGACTGGAAAACTCACAGTATTTCCTATTGTGTCGAATAGTGTTTATGCCGACTTTTTTACGGATACATAAAACGATATGAAAGTTGATGGAAATATTAAACCTTTAAAATTGGTTAGAAACACTGACAGCTACGACCTCCGGAGTGTCTCTATCACTTCCTCCAATACGTAAATACCATGTTTAGTGCGGGTATGCCCAACGGTTTGGAATTAATATGAAATATTGATATTTTGAAATTGGTTAGCAACACTGAGCACCTAGTTCGCACGCGGAATATCTTCGATCTATCCCAGTACCTAAATGCTAAGTTTACTGCGTATACTTCCAACGAAATGAAAACAACATGAAAAATTGAATTTTAAAGACAAATTAGTAACACCATCAACTTTGGTGCCTACGGTGTACGGAGTAAATTACAATCTGTCACGGCACGTAAATGCCGACCGTGTAGTCGTGCGGTCTAAGGCGTTAGGCTCCGGGGTTGAAATCCCGGCATGAGGTATGGATGTTTGAGGATATTAACTGGCTGTAAATGGACGAACCTTGACGAGTCGAAGTCAAAAGTTACTAGATTGGCCAATATAAAATTAAGTTGTTTTTTTTTTGTCAAGTTTGTTGCTGATACGTCGAACGTATGGAACCAATTTGAAATATTACCTCTTAAAACTGGTTGGCAACACTGGAAACTGTTGCGGCTATGGCGTCCGGATTACTTCTCCGATCTGTCCCTACATGTCAAGTTTAGCACAGGTAAGTCCAATGATATGGAGAACATTGATTCATGCAAAGCGTAAAGTTTATTTTCGTCGTTTTATCTCATGGTATATCCACAGCTCATAACACAACTTATATCTCATGTAGTCTGTTCTTCAGCTATGACTACTGGATACTAAAATATCTTATAGATTGACGTAGAAACTTAATTTCTAATGTCTATTCTATTGAAACATTACGACTTCAAATACCATACTTTAATTTATGATTTATCGAGATGTTATTAAACCGCCCTCTTGGTCTAGTGGTTATCGTCGCTGACTGCTGATCATCCAATCCCAGGTACGATTCCTGGCTTTGCCAAGGGATTCTGTTTCAAAGCAAGAGGGTCTGTAACGGTGCCCATCCAGCATCGTGATGCAATTGCGGAGCTGCTATGAACAAAAGACAGTAATCTCTCCTTCAGCTCTCCTTCAGCTCTCCTCCCCGAACACATCTGGTCAGCGTGGTATCAGTAAACTAACCCTTTCCTCCGGAGAGACCTCATCCAGTAGTGGATTGAATATGGCTGTGAAATTATTATTTATTCTAGTTGTAAATGTAAACCCATTTAGACTCCAAAGTCAACCACTTTTACCTCTCAAATGTATACGATTTTGACAGTTTGCATAATTGTATTCTCTTTTTAGTATGATGATTCAATCAAACAAATATTTTCATTTTTTTTTATGAATAAGAATAGTTTCAAATTCCTCCTGAGCATATTAAAATTTACAGTATGAAACGTTCTTTCTCTTTCAGTTGTGTAAATTAAAAAACTGCTGAAAGCGTAATAAAGAAACCAGGTCTTGTAAACCAATTATATGCAGTTAATATTTTGTCACATAATGGTTTTAATGTTTTGTGGAGTATCATGAGCAACAAATTTACTAAATAAAAATAAAAAAAATTACTGCTCGATGTTAGAAATACAATTTATTATTTAGCTCGCGTATTAAATACATACTGTTAAAGCACAACACAACGTTTCGGCTACGTCTGTAGCCTTTATCAAGTGCACTGTTAACAGAACATTTTTATAAAATATGTAAATACTTATTGTTGTTAGACCATATTTATTTGTTTGATAAGAATGTTTTTTTTAATTCTATATATGTTGATGACGTTTATCCATTCTTGGTTTAAGCTTCCGTATTTGTTTTCATTAACATTATTCGGAATATAGTAAATGCGATATCCTTCTCTATACACAATAACTGTAGCAGGATTGATGTATGTGTGCGTCTATTGAATTTCGTGTTGAAGCACAGTAAAGAACTAAAGTCATTTAGTCCAATGTCCTATTTGTACAATTTCCATAGAAGGAGGGGGTTCTCAGAAAGTAGAATACAGTTTTTATCCTTTCATATCACAGGCTTGGAGGATATTTTAGAAAGCAGAGCCAGGGAAGACTTTTGCAGAGAGGGGGAAATATTATCCATCCCTCGCTACAAATCGAACACTGATTTAATCATTACTGCTCAACAGCAGATTTATTAAAAAAGGAAACTATCACCACTGCAACAGGTATTTGCTTACTATCTTTGAAATCTCAACAAAAGAATCCACCTACGAAATATCATCCTTGAGATATAGAATAGTGACCAACAAGTAGAAAAATCCATAGCAATTTTCGACTCCAGATGAAACTTACATTATTTTCTTAAAAAAAAAAACCTTTAAATTTGTTTCTAAGTAATAATGTCTATTTCTTTCCTAGGCTCAAAGAATTTTATATTTCATAATTTCTTATTCAGTGGATACTAGACTGTTACCACTTAAGCGGTCTCTTTAGGGTATCACTTTCTTTCCTACTTTCCATCATTCATGTCTGTAGGTTCTTCGAGATAAGTTCTTCTAAACAATTCCACTAACTGTGTCAAATTCTAAGACAATTTTCACAATCGACATTATTTTCAAAACACGAAAATTAATTGAAGTCCTGAAACTTGAGTGACTTCATTATTTATTACTATTTCGTAAATATTGATTGGGTCTGCAATCTGTCGAATTCTAAGATTTTACCCGGTTTGTAATACATTTCAAAAACCTGAAAATTAGTCCGAAGAATACGAAATTTCCAAACATCAATAACTTCGTAATTTGCTTTAAAGTTAAAATGGGTTCGAAATTTACAGTAAATTCTAAAACTAGTAATCGATAACATTTTTATACGCAAACCTGACTTACAACAAAATGCTGGAAACTTAGAAATTTAGTTAGTTCCTTATCATCAGTATTCCGCCGAAAGCAGCAGTAGGTAAGCTAAGGTAAGCTAAGCCTTCTCTATTCATCCCGATATTACTCTACCCTTTTTATTTCAACATACGATTTGTCTTCCTTAATATTGTCAAGAAGTTAGATTCCTCTTCTTCCTCTTACTCTCTTTCCCGCAACCATACATTGAATTGCATTCCTCAGTACACATTCTCTGTGCAGTCAATGTCCTCTTGCTCTTCTTTATTGTCTCCAGGATTGTTCGTCCCTCGCCTACTCTCTTCAACACTTCATTTCATATATTCTGTATCCAGCTGGCTTCTCCATTCCATTTTCCCCCATGTCTACATTTGAAAGGCTTCGAATTTTCTTGCTTCGTTTCGTAGACTCCACGTTTCTTCTCCATACAACATAATGCTATATACAAAACATTTAAATTATCTCTTCCTCAACTCTTTGTTCATCCATCCGCAGAACAGCGAACAAGTGTTTCGCCATCGCTATTCTCACCTTTATCTCTTTTTCCCATTTTACATTCTCACTTACAAAAATCCACAAATACGTGAGGCTGTCGTAGTTTTTTTTTTTTAAAAATGTGGTGTGTATATCCTGTATTAATTCTATTATGCATTTTATTTTTTCGTCTTCATTTACAGTCTAAAATTTCATCACATGTCTCGAGGCCGGATTTGAACTTGCAATCTTGTGATTTGTTGTATATTGTGTTTTCCATTTCACCGTCAATTTATCCATGAAGAATAATAGTCAATTATGCATTTCATTAACTCAGACATGGAATGTGGTGACACTGATAGTCTTTACGTTACAAAATGACGTTGTAACGCCCCAGGCAATTCTGACGGCAGTCAGATCGTGTAATTCGGAAACGCCACCAATAAGAGACCGTAACCTGGAAACCACCCCGACTGGATGACGTCACCGTAATATTCTCCGATCCAGCATTACCTGAGTTATAATTTTTGCCACAAACGAATGCGGAATAAAATAAAATATAATCGGACTTCAATAAATAAAATTAAATAAAACATAGATCCACTCAGCAGAAGCTTAGAAGAATCACCGAGAGAGCGAAGGCCGGTCGAACCAGACACTACCCGAAATCGGGCTTACATTCACTCAAATCACTTCGGACCGACGAAAAGCATGCATGGTAAATAGGACTGGGAAAAGACAACGAAAGGTCAACTGAAGGTTGACAGTATCAGTAAAGAAAACTGTATAAGGGGGTGCGCGGAGGTAGCGGAATAGTCACACTCATAAGCACATGCAAACAGAACATGCAGAGAAAGCAAGATCATCCCAAAAGCTGCACCGCGCGTAATAAGATGAAACATGTCTCAAAGGAAAAAATAAAATCAGAAACATAAGCTTACATCACATTCTGCATGCTCCAAGGCCGAGCACAATTCTCATAGGCGATGCAGAAAAAGAACAACAAAGTATGGGCAGGAAAACATCTCATCGCAGCGCAAAGGAAAGAAGAACAACATACATAAAAACCTCAGTGATCAAGTAGTCTTCAGGACTCCTTCAGTTTCAGTGGCCAGGAAAAGCTCGTCCCACACTGTAGAATATATACATGTAATGATTCATGTTCATGAGAATCACGCACTCCAAAATATTTTTAAAAAGCAGGAAACCCATAAAACGATGAATGAACTGGAATCGGATGGTACTCGACGTGCAGCCACTTCTAAATGACGTGAGCTCTGAGCGAGAAATGATGAGAGAATTGGTGAAATGAAGAAAGTGGGAGGAAACGGGAGTACTCGGACAAAACCTACGCACACAGTGTTTATCCAGCACAAAGACCAAGTAGCACGAGCCGGGATCGAACTGAGGACCCTACGCACCAGAGGTGAGCAACCTACCACTGAGCCACCGCGGCCCTAGATTGTCCTTAATGTTCAAATACAACAGTCAAAGTAATGATCGATTTGTAATATTACATTTTAAATATATGATAAGATCTTCTTGAGTGCAAATACTCTAATAAGTATTTTTCAATCTTGCCCTTACTTTTTTATTTTTTGAAATGACGCAACCGGCACAAATCCCGGCCAGGACGCTGGGGACTTTTCTTCAATGCTTCCATGGCTGACGCTCTGAGGTGCACTCAGCCTTTTATCACAGTGGCTTTACTTTTCCTGGGCACCTTGTGAGATAAAGGCAGGTAAACGTGGGACTGATCACCCCCACATGACTTCGTGCCATATGTCGAGAATATGTGAATTGATGTCTCCATATTTCCCAAGTGACGTTCATGGAATCTGATCATCGCACAGTGAATGCTTTTAGCTCTTACCTAAAAACCAAAACAAAACAAAAAGTTCTAATCTTGAATGTTTCAGTGATACGAGTACGAGCATTTTTAAATTCGTACCAGTTTCTTCAGTAGATTTTAAGCAAATAATGACTTCCGCCTGTCTTGAGCCTATTATCTATTAAGTTCTCAAAATCCAGAAATCTCCTTGTCCCAATCGGTATTTGCATCTACCTGGTAGACTCTGCCCTAACGCCTTAGATCGCGAGACAAGCACGGGGCAGTTCTTGCTCACCGGAAGAACAGTATCGGTATCGGTATGCTTGCTCTAGGTTAGAGAGGACAAGGCTCTCGACCTACCACTTCATCATCAAACTCCCTTTCTGGAAAATCCTTGTTCCCAAAAACTAGTGGGCAGAACAACTCAGATTTTGTGTTTCGGGAAACATAGTTCAGTTCCTTGTGTTGAGAATGGGAGGACAACACTACTGACATCGCGTTATACCATAAGTGACCCATCAGGGAAGGCAAGTGAGGCCAAGCCTCATGTATATTTCTCCATAAAAATACAAATATATGTAAATTCTTGTTCTTGTTCACAAAACAAATTAATTACCCTCCATAATACAGAATAGACTTTTAATATATACAGGAGGCCATGGTCTAGCATATAGCGCAGCCAATACTCAGGAGCATGACAGTAGAATGTGAAGTTAGCCGAAGTGACCAGACTGGCTTCTCTTTGTCAATGGTGGGAGATTAGTAATGCCTGCTCATAGTCAGCCACGACTCGTAGCTTGGTTTCCCAGAATTCCTCCACCTGTGGTCTCCTCAGCGCGCGTTCTTATCGGTTACCATGGCAACGAATTAAACAGTAGAGTACAACAAATTCTGTTTTACGTGTGTTAAAGGAGCTGTGAGGCCAATTGGAACTTTCTCTCAGTGTCCAAAACACACATTGCTCACGCGTCAGCTACTGTTTGAAGCTGTTATACTCCAAGTTCCCCTCGCTAGGGAAGCCGGGTAGATAGAAATGCTATATTTATCTAACGGTGCTCTCCTCTCCCAACCCGTCTGGTCAGCGTGGGAGCAGTAGACCAACTCCTCCCTTCGGGGAGAGGCCTCATCCACTAGTGGATTGAATATGGCTGTGATTTATTTATTATTATTACATGTTACCTGTGACTGGTTTATAACAATATTAAGTACCAATCGTTTTTGACCCTAGGAAGGTTCCTGAAATCCAGACATGATGTAAAATTGTAGTTTGTATTTGTAGTCGGTAGTCGGTACGTGGTTGCGTATAGAATTAGTAATAACTTACTCGAAATGTAAATATGTGAAAGAAAACCATAGAAATTATATAAATTGTCATGGAAATTCTGACTTTGTTCTTTTTTCGTGTGTTCATGGGGTTAGTTTCCTCACTTTGTGGTTTTTCTATCTTTCTTCACTTCTCTACATTCTTCTTATGTAAAAATCACCGGTTTTAGGATCGGCTCACATTCACTTGACATCTCAGAACTGCGAGGTAGTAATAGTCACAGGTGCGAAATTTCCACAGTGATCACACATCAAGAGTAGGTGTTTTTGCATGTAGAAATCTGAGATCACGTGTTCGATGTACACTAAAAAACACAGTAGAAGTAAGGAGATCTATGGTGTTATTTTTGTTTTTTGTTTTTCAGTTGCAAAATATGGATAATAAATTACAAACATGAACTCCTTAAATTGTTGTAGCTTTTAAGTAGGCAATTGCACAAACAATAAGTTCTTCTATAGTGTAAAGCTAGCAGACGCTCCGATGTAGTCTGTTACAGAATAGAAAATTACCTAATAGATAATTTGTACGCAAAAAAAGCTTCAAAAATAAATTTAAAAATGAAGTAACACAAAGACCCTCCCTGATGTGTAAAGAAAGTGCCGGCGTTGCGTCTTTGTATGCCCTGGCTCCATAAAACCTTACCAATTCCAATTTACGATGTTTTAATATTCGTGGTGAATCAAAGACAGAAAAGTATACTCAAAATCTACATTAATGTTTACCGCCAATTCTACAACGGGCAAACGTTTTATTCTTGATAGAATTAGATTTCCAACGTGTCCTATAGAAATTATAATCGCTATTCCCCCACAAATCACTATTCCCTGTGGTTGCCAGCACGGCTTACTAATGTAAATGAAATAGCTAAATAATACAGAACATTAAATTCAATACAATTAAGCCTTTGGAAATATGACTTGTTTCGGTGTCTTACTTATTTTTATGTCACGGGCCGCTACTGCCTTACACTCCTCACTCACCACAACGAGTAGGGAGGATAAGACTGTATAAGTGCATATTCCTGAAAATATACTTGTTCACAATGTTCGATTGTTATAAACTACGAAGAGAGGATTCTAAGACTAGTAGTCTATAAGTTTCAATCTACTACCTGTTATGGTATAGATACAAAAAATTTGTCCCTGGTTTAGGGGTGTACCCGTAAATTTTTCAGTCCCGGAACGTTTCAATTTTTACCATATGTCATACCAATAACTGTGAAGTGAGGAATAGGCATACAACAAAATTGTTAATTGGAACATTTTTTTCTCTCAAAAAGCATTACCGCAACGGCGTTCCGGTACCAGTACACCTCTGCCCTGGTTTGGATGATATTCGGAGTCAACGATGGGGGATGAAATCCTCACGAACCAGGGAATATCTCTGGTATCCCTCCTCCCATAAATCGAACACTGCTTGTTCACTAAGAGGAGTAGGGTGAACATTTTAGATTGGTCTCTAAATAAGATTCACACTACCGGAAAGGATTTCCTGCGTCACCTAGAGGAACAGGGAAGACGACTACTTACAAGTACATAAACTTGATTTTTATACGGGTTCAGTCTTGTAACTTGGACTTCGGCCTGTCACAATTCGCCCTTTACACATTAAAATCCACACCCATGCCCCTGCCGGGACCTTCGAGTTGTTGGTCTACCGCCGTAGACCGCACGGCTACCCGGCCGGGACTTACAAGTACATGTTCCTTAAAATTCTGAAGGAATTCCTCACTCACTACATGAAGAGGCAAAGATATCTATTTGGACATTCTATTGAAAACAGAAGGGAGAAGGGCAGGTTTTCTTTTTAGATATTTCGTCTGATATACCACACAAACGCCGGAATAGTATCTGAATTAATAATATCGTCGCTGCCCGTGGAAAGGTCATCGGGCAGGGAGCTCATCCCTCAGACAGAGGGACGTGTGCAGAGGCGAGGGGGTCCTTAAGGTCCTGAAACACCCAAAAATCAGATTTTTTCTGAAATTTATCTAATTTTTAGCAAAATTACATGCATTTTACGTAAATTACACACTAATTCAGACCTTCGACACCCTCCCCCCAAATCAACTTCTGGGTACGTGCCTGCTCAGACGTAACAAACTTAAACCAAGGAATATTGTTCAACCCTTAAACAGAATGTTTAAATGAACAAATTTAACGTGCTTAAAATAAGAAATTTCACGTACAAAGAAATGATAGTATGAAGCAGAATGTTCACCACACTATGCTAATCAGATGGAAATAACTACTTTTCAAAATATTTTCAGTTGACTTAGGTTTATTTTTATTATTTGATTCATTAGGTTTAGATATCATGAAGCGCAAAAAAATATTGACCTGTAATTCCGGGAGACGCCTTCCTGTGGGGGTATCACCCCCAAATTATAGACAACACCCCCCAACTTTAATATTTTTGCGGTGAAAAATCAATAGACACCGTGCAAAACTCTACTTACCCCCCAATTTTGACTACATTCCCCTAAAACTGAAAATCCTGACGGAAACCCTGATATTGATGATTTGGGTTTTATAAAATAATGAAATAGTGATGTTAGAATAGCACTTTACTATTACAAAAGTGATTAATCTACACTGCAAGTCAGAAGCCCATAGTACTACGAGATCATGAGAAAAAATACGTGGAGTAAAAACTTCACTAATATAGGCCTAATAAATGAGTGCATAGAATAAAATAATCAACCCATATCTCATTTCTATTACAAAAAATATACGAATGTTTAACATCAGTTTTAAAAAATCCATGTCCGGGCACATGCCCCTCTTGCGCTATTGCCTGCAGACGCCCAAGACCAAGAAATTGCTCTAATATTTTCTTGTAATTATCATATGCTCTGGATTTCTGCATTCAAAGTATAATGCTCAGCAGGTGGCGCTAAAAATGAATTTTCTGCAATTAAATTTTCTATCACCTTTTTCCCCAACCGGATAGTTCAGAGACACGAGAAAAATAATCCAATACCTAGGCTATGGGAGGAAGAGCTATTATAGCAGTTTGTAATATATGTTGCAGCAAAGCCAAACAATGTACTATATTGCGTCTGTTTTACGCATAGACCTTGAAACATACCACTTAATTGCTCTATGGGTGAAACTAGACTGTAACCTGGACTGAAAATAGTGCCCATAAAATTATTATCGGTGAAATAAAACGGTAAATAAAATAAGCTGTCAAAGTGGCTTGTCAACGAAATGAACAGTCGACGAAGTGAGCTGTCGACGAAACGTACCTGTCGACGAAGTGAGCTGTCGACAAAGTGGCTTGTCGACAAAATGAACCGAACCCCTTCAAGGATTAGCGTGCACCTGTCCACGACAAACTTTATGTTGGGTGGTACAGCTAACCACCAAGCTCTCAAGTCTCAGGCGCTTTACAGCTGACCTTAAGAACGTTTTCCCACGCATAACAAAACTTCGGTTCAACAGGTTAGAGGGCGTACATTCGTCAAATTACATATGCAACTGCATTCTCCTCTACACAAAGTTTTTTTTTTTTTTAGTAATTCCTAGCCGCAGCTAGGACCAGTGCAGAGGGGTACGCCCTCTATTGGGAAAGGGATATTAAGAGAAGAAGGAGTTTGCAAGGATTTGTGGATGGGCAAAGTGGTTTCATTTTATTTTCGTTTTTTTTTTTCAGTTTCAATAATCTGGACATTATGAGTTTGTCTCATAATCATACTTTTGGTTGACGGAGGTAGATGATGATGGAGATGAAGTGCTCTTTGACGTCTGCACCTCTTCGGCAGCTGCACTTGCTAAAAGTCTATGAATTCTACATCGGTTAATTCATCGTTTCATCCAACATATCTTCATCCATTGCTCTAGTTATTTCCAGTTTAAATGTTTCATTTAGTACGTACAGTGCTTAAGACTGTTTAAGCTGTTCACTTGGTGACCTATATGTGAAGTGGTAAACAATTGAAGTGTATTCTTCGACTTTGTGCAGTTTTGCAATATTTCAACTCTGCTATTTTTCTATGTATTACTTACGTATCTATAATGTTAGGTGACAGTGTTATATCTCCGCCTAATTTACTTTCAGGAATCTGAAACGTCACAAAGAGACAGGGAGAATATTATACAAAGCACAGGACGTGTGAATTATTTCTATGAACATTCTGCACACACTCATTTGACTTTACATATAATAAAATCATATGTAGAAACTTCCGTTTTAAAAGTGAAAAGAAGAAACAAGCCTTTAATTTCATATTCAAAACAGTTACATGTGGATATATACACACGTGTTCGTTATCTTATTTGAGGGAGAAAAACACACTCTGACCTTCGCATATAGAGACAGAGTAGGTAACAAGACTTGTGCGTTTCTAGTTTTCCCGCCGGCGTATACATCATTTGGAAGGGACAGGATAACTTAGGCTCCCCATCTGACAAACTGTCTAGTATGAGGAGGGAGAAAGACGAGTGGTTGAAGTGATTCACATCGTCACAGTTTGATTTGATCTTATTCAAGTGGAGAAGTAGATTTTCCCCACCCTCTTTCTATATACAATTGAATATATGAGGATTCCTTTTCCAAAAAGATCCTTATCCAAGTGACATAAGAAATAATTGTAATACTTTTCTTATTTTTCTAACCCAGGGGTAATTTGCAGCTACGAATATTTTGTAAATAGTGGGTAATTTTATAATTAGTTTTACACCACCAAGATATTTTTTCTAGCACCACAAGAGTGGAGAAATACAAATTTTTCTGTTAATTTGTGCCTATGACTTTTAATTTCCTAAGATATTTAAGTGATTTTGATTATGGACAAAGGATACTTTGGAAATGGAATATGGGTCTCACAATACAGACAACATTGGAAGGGAAGGAGCATTTTCTGGTACTTCAGCATACTTTTTTGAAATATATAACTCTTATCGAAAAACAAATATATATATATAATTTGGTAACTAAGTATATAGCGTGACTATGCCTTATAGTATTGTTAAACACGAGAAAGGTTACAAAACCAGATTCAGACAGGACATTTGTTTTAGTACAGCACATAAAATTATTTTCTAGGCATTATACTTGGTACCCTAAAAGTTAGGTAACCCGTTCTTTCGTAATGCGTAATATAAACACATAGAGCTGCAGCCCTTCTCTTGAAATATAAACCTGCATAGTAATATTTGTTTAAAGTTGTAACCCAGCAAAACATAGATGATCGTTGGACAGTGGTTGTACACTTCGCATCATAAAAATTGCGACGGAGAACTCCGCGCAGCAAGGTCACCCAATTGGCAACTTCTTATCTCATAATCGTGTCTGGGAAAGAGATCCCTCTTTCTCCTTCCCTTCGTTTCTCCCACATAACTAAAATCAGTGGGTAACGTTCATAAGTCCTAAATTACAAAAGTCCTAAATTGCAGAAGTCCTAAAAAAAACTTTCACAAGTGCTAAAGTTTAGAACTTGTGCAATTTAGGACTCGTGTAATTTAGGACTTCTGCAGATTTGCTTCTTGCCTTTTAGAACTTCTGAAATTTAGGGCTTCTGGAATTTAGTACTTTTGGTGCTACCCCAAATCAGCAAATAACATACCAAGTATTAGTATCGATAAAAGAAAGAATGAAAGAGAGATGAAAATTTAAACACGCACAATGAAAAAGTCAAACTGAGGGATGCCTCTTAGACAGACAGAGAAACGAGAGAGAGAGAGAGAGAGAGAGAGAGACATA
>JAGDQP010006596.1:0-29986 GCA_022664845.1 Lepisma saccharinum | reverse complement strand
AACATTATACAGTATATTGGCATGTTCTTTATGGACATAGCAGATCTTACATGTTCCACATTTAAAAGCGAATAAAAAGCATAAAATAAGTATGTTAATAAATTATAGGATGCAAATAAATTTTGTGTCAAATTAACAAAAAAACATTCCTCTCTTCAAATAACCCAAAAAGGGGACATTTTCTACACTTATTTGAAAATATATCTGTCCCGAATATGCCACTCTCGATTCCACCTATGCGAATATAACGTTCTAATAATTACTAGTGTTTATAACAATTCGCACATATAAAATGAACACGTCAGAGCTGGATCGGGTCGTCGAGTCAGTCAGGTGATGCGGGTCAGGTTATGGTCCAACACCGGGTCTAGGATATGAACCCGTCCCGGCACGGTGATTCGATTGAGACACGATAACCCTGAGTGAAAAGGAGAAATTTTAATTATTTCCTTGCGTTTGAACGGTGTTTCTTTCAGGAGTGACAAGGATCGGAAATGTTAAACCCAGAGTACAAAATCTACAGCGCTGAAATTCCTAGTTAATTATATTTCCAAGACAGGGACATTCGGGTCGAGATTTAGACCGGGTCACTTATGTTTTAGTCAGGTCCGGTCACCAGATGATCAAAAGTGGACCGGTTTTAGCTCTCGAACACGCACATGCACAAAAAGGAGAGAGTGTATGTAAGGTAGAAAAACAATAAGTAAGATAAAAAGATAAAGATGAAGAGAGAGGGAGAAAAAGAAAGAAGACAACACGTGATAACAAAAGGTCAAGAAAGAGAAAGACATAGGAGACCAATAAAAAATATGAAAACTACATTATCATTATGCTAAAAAAAAACACATTGTTAACTCTGATTCTCGCCATTGATGCCTCGTAAGTTCTATAACCAGAGATGAATCACTGTTTCCAGCCATTGTGTTGTGTTAAAGAAGAAGCTACCTGATTGGGAATCGAACCACGCTATTTAATTTAGAAGTCTAGCACGATAGTGATACTCCACTTTTCTTCAAACTTTGCTCGCCCTAAATGGGCTTTACTTATTCAACTTAATAATTAACCTGTACTGATATTCTTAGTACGAAGCTAAAATCACACAGAGAAACATTCGAGATCCGAACACAGAGAAACCTGACCCGCATCACCTGACTGACTCGATATTCAGTCAGCTCCGGCGTGTTCATTTTATATGTTCGAATTGTTATAAACACTAGTAATTATTAGAACGTTATATTCGCATAGGTGGAATCGAGAGTGGAATCGGAACAGATAAATTTTTAGATAAGAAAATGTCCCCCTTTGGGTTATTTGAAGAGAAGATTTTTTAAAATGTTAGTTTGACACAAAACTTGCTACCATCATATAATTTATCAACATACTATATGTTTTTTATTCAGTTTGAAATGTGGAACATGTAAGATCTGCTATGCCAATATACTGTATTTTTGTTCCGGTTTACCTTTGCCTAACCTTTACTAGATCCAAAGGTAACAGCAGTGGATTTGGTCTGCCCCGGAATATTCCCGGTACACACATATCTGGTCGGCATTCCCATATTAGCCACCTGGGGAGGCGCCTGGTGGGAGACCAGTAACTCCAACCCGGGTCATCCTTACATAGTTAATCAAGATGATTAGTTTTCTTCACGAGGTCTCGACAAAATACTGCTACTACTTTCCAAACTTACCTAATTCTTTGGCACATTCTTTCACTGCTTCGTACGAGTTCCGGAAATTCTTTGTATAATTTGTAGTTAGTAAAATGGCTTTCGATATGTCAGGATCCGGTTTCCGCAACTAAGTATCATAATGTTGACCGCAGTGAGTGTTTTTGAATTCAAAACTATTAAAAATGCAAACGTTCTAGTTTCTTGTTCAGGAAACAAACTTCCTCTCACTCAGATGACATTACTTTTTAGTGTAGATTTTGACATACATGGCATAATACTGAAATCTAATTGTAAGCAACAATGTTTATGTTCTTGACCAAAGCATATAACATAGAAGTTGTAAATTCATATCAGAGTTAATGTTGCATGTGTCATAGAAAATTGATAAGAGACCCCAACGTGTTATGCTATGGAGAAGAAAAGGCCCTATTTCTGATAATGAATAATAAATATTTATTGCTATTGTGAACGATAGTTCAAAATTCTAAACTCTTTACTCGATAACTTGAATGCTTCTTAGGTACACCACTCAGTGGGGACCCCTAGATAACAGGGTCCCCGGGACTTACCCGGTCATCCCTAGCAGTAGTTACGCCACTGGGAGAGGCAATTGTAAGCGAACGATCTGCTGCCAGTTCAGGCCAAAAATATAATACATGTAGAAAACTATAGTTCTGGCCAGAACAACAACCACAACCAATCTTGCTTTGGAAGACTGTTCACCGAGGGATGTTATCCCTCAAATCTTGAATTGAAAATGTCTTTATTGAAGCGGGCGAGGTTCAGCCATGGCTGCTTTGCCCCCTAACCCTTGTTAAATGTATACAATATTAAACAATACACATAAAAAGGAACAAGAGAAAAAAAATAAAGTTACAATACAAGTACAAGAATATACCAGAAAATACACAACTTAGGTATATATAAAGAAAAAAGTAACGATATTGTTGAACTTAGAGAGCTAATTTGTTGCACAAAACTGTACATGTCGTAAGTACTAGAGGCCAGTCACTGGGATTTCATCTAAAGTGTTTTTAATGAATTTCGAAATGCATTATGACTCTATTTCTGTAAGAGATTTTGTAGCATGTTCCATACCCTTGGACCTACTCTAGAAAATGATCCTTGCACTATCTTTAGCTTACGTCTTTGCACATTGAATTGCAAGTTTAAATCTTTGCACTATTACACGTAGCGTAATAGTGAATTTGTGACCGCTTTGTGAATTTACAATATATAAATATTGAGGAGATTGAGTTTTAAGGATTTTATGTATCAGACAGTTATAGCGCAGGTACGTTCGTCTCAACATTGTTAGAATATCATTCCTATTTAGCACTGGAAAGATATGTTCCTTTTTCTTTAAGTTGAAGACAAACCTAATACACGAGTTTTTTAATTTCTGTATAGTTATAGAATTGTAAACGGAAAGAGATGGCCCATATACAGCCTCACATTATCATAATAGCGGTAAAATAAGAACTTGCTTGAGATATAATTTCATAGATTGAGATAAAAAGTATTTAGCTTTGTAAAGTCGACGTAATAGGATAATTGGTTTATTACCCAGAGTATATATGTGATTATTATAACTTTGTTCCTTATCCAATATGAGTCCTAAACTTCTCACGTGGGTAGAGTGAGAAATATAAGTGTCCATAATTTTTATTTTTATATTTCCTATTTTGATTTTACTTAACTGTTGTGAGGTTCCTATAATCGTAAATGTACATTTACTGGGGTTGATGATATGACCATTGTCGGTACACCATTCAGATATAGGAGTCAAATCTGTATTAACAAATTCTACAATTATAAAAATAGCTTGAGAAAAAAACTACATATTAGTTTCTACTTAATAATTGAAGGCTATCAATATTATTTTATAGGTCTAAAAGTCAATTATCTTTTAGAATGCAACTTTTATCATCTCTACCTTTCTTTCACACTTCATCCGCAAAAGATCTGTGGAGCATGAACATTGCAAAGTAAAGAAGCGAACCTCACACGAACTAGAGCACATAATTTTCCAACTTTTGAGTAGCCATTTTATTATTATGGTCCAGAAGAAATGATTCTTTCTGATTCTCAGCATATACGGGGTGGTACGTAATTTTCTTTAACTTAATTTTTCGTCTTTTTACATTCTTTCCTTTAATTCACAATGGTTCTTGGTGTCCTCAAATCTTACAACGTGTATTTAACTCGTTTTCCGACGTCATACAATGATGAAATTTTGCACAGCGACGTAAGTCGGGTGACAATACAATATTCCATTGTTACTTTCATATATTTTCATATACCAGGGTGTCCCATAAGTTTTCCGCCATATGACAACATGAACTTTGAGTATCCCTGCACAGGGTAGTAACAGCAACACAGCAACCGGAATCTGTCCCCTGGTAGATATCCATTAATGGTCGCTTTAATTCACATTACAGGTGGTCAGGATGTGGCATATGGAGCAGCAAAGAACACTGATTCGTAAGCTCCTGCTGTAGGAGTTTCCACTGGGATACACACCTCGTGTAGCAGCACAAAATATATGTGTTGCGAAAGTGGAACGTGCAGTGAGTTACGACACAGCAAAGGTGTGGTTTCGAAAATTCAAAGGGGGTGACTAAGACTTGTAAGATAAAGAACGTTCAGGGCGACACCCAACCATCAACACGGAGGCTGTACGCGAAACTGTGGAGGCGAATCCAAGCACCAGCACCCGTAGGTTGGCTGCCGAAGTGGGTTCTTCAAAATCAACTATACACAGAAAATTGGCAACAGTTGACAAAGTGTACAGACGATGTCGAGTTGTACCGCATGATCTCACTCCTGAGGAGGCACAACACAGAGTGGAAGTGTGCAAGGAGATGTTGAACAATCTCATGGATCAGCGTTTCATTAAACGAATTGTGACGTCAGATGAAAAATGGGTTTATTACCGGAATCCAGACACCAGTAATCAATGGTTGGACCGAGGCCAGGACACAGCACTCGTAGTGAAACAAGGACGGTATGAACACAAAGTGATGCTTAGTGTATGGTGGAATTTCTAAGGTCCTGTGCACTGGAAACTTGTTCCTCACGGTCGTGTTGTAAATGCTGAGCTGTACTGTGAGCAACTGTAATGCATGTATCAAGCTGTGTCACAAAACACCCCCGTTTGATCAACCGCAAACGTCTGTTGGTGTACCAGGACAATTCTCCTTGCCATAGGTCTCGTGTGACCCAATAAAAATTCCGTAACTTGGAAGGTGTTGAACTGCTACCACATCCTGCGTACAGTCCGGACTTAGCACCTTCCGATTATCACTTGTTCCGTTCAATGGGGTACTTCCTTGGGATACAAATGTTTTTCTACAAAAAAGTCCAAAGAGTGGTATGTACAGGGTATTCGCGATTTGGCAGAAAGATGGTTATCCACTATTATATATAGAGTACAATGGTTTATATTTTGCAGAATAAAGTATCTTCTCCATTGCTCCATTACATTTTTCTGTCCTACATCATGCGTGGCGGGAAACTTATGGGACACCCTGGTATTTGTATATTTTATTTAATCTTTTTTAAATATTGACTTCCTTATCCTAAAATAAAGATTATACTAGCCTGCAACGATGATGCTGTTTGACAGGTCGTAGATAACTTTAGGAGTTGGGTCACAAAATATTAGCTTGAGAACAACTATCCAACACCGAATATGTAACTTAATTAATTTCTATCTTAACAGCAAGCATGGTCTTCCAGCCAAACTCAATTTTATTTCCTTCAGAAACAGCATGGTATCTGTCTAGACAGGATCATATTTCATTGAGTACAAAGTTCAGTCTACACATGAGTCCAAAGGACAATGTTAGCATGTACAAGATTCAAGTCATGTTGCAATGATTAAGGTAATACAAAGTACAAACTGAATAGGCAGATCATATTGTGCTAAAACATCAGAGCAAAGTTCCATCGAGTACGAAGTACACCTGGTTTCAGCATATCAGGTATCGCTGAACAAGTGTACGAAGTGCGGGAAAGATCATTAAGTACAAAGTTCACTAGGCTGTGATTGGACAAGAAGGGTTTGACTCGTCTAGAGAGGCGTAGTCAAAGTGATTAGTGATTGGTTAAGATCA
This sequence comes from Lepisma saccharinum, assembly GCA_022664845.1. Lineage (NCBI taxonomy): Eukaryota > Metazoa > Arthropoda > Insecta > Zygentoma > Lepismatidae > Lepisma > Lepisma saccharinum. The sequence continues at coordinate 24,196 of JAGDQP010006596.1, read as the reverse complement.
AGGACTGAGAATATAAACCTACCACCAGATGTGTTGTGGGCAGTCGATAGATCAGTCAGTCGTTGTTCATTCGTTCGTTGGGTGCTGTTATGACGACCATCTCCAGCTTCGTCTCTGTTATACTCAACACCAGCCTGTGTCAAGTTTGTAATTAGTCTTTACAGCCATCGAACATCAACATTGAATTCTGACCAAGTTCAGCTCTGCACGAACTATGACATCACCTACTACTCAGCTCGCTCTATCTTCTCATTAACTGTTTTCAGTAAGTTGAAGATCATTTGTTTGCTCGCTAAATTATGGGATTTGTAATCTAAGTTATTGTGGTGTAAATTCAGTGAATCTAAATTATTCAGTACTTGAGTTCATGTCCAATTTACTCCTTGTTTAGATGTAAATAAAGTACATACACAGAAATCTTCCTTATGTTTCACTGACTATTAGTAAATTGTAGTACCCTCCTAATAGCACATGCTCGAACTCTTGAGTTACTCACAGAAGCCCCTTATTTTATTTCAGCTTACTAGAGCCTGGTTGTAGTGGTTGATGGAATTCAGGTAAATACGTAACCATACACCAACCACTCCACGCAGGACATCACTTGGAAGAGAAATAGAAGGCTCTTTTATATCGGTAGAGCTAAAATAAACAGTCAGATAGCTTTCGAAGTTAATATATGTGATGTGGTGAAGTTGTGTGTAGTTTATAATAATTAAATGAATTGTATATTGTAAGTTCTGCAATTGGATAATGGATTAATTAATAAGAAAATACTCATTTAATAAAACGCTACCACTTTTCATTTCGTTGATTATGAATTGGATTTGACTTCTTTCTGTGACGCAAAGACTGATTTTTTCTTTCTTTTTAAAAGAATCCTCAGTTCACTTATAAACTGAGATTGAACTACCTTGTTTTTGTGGGAGAGTAAAAGATGAAAGTACCAGTCTTTCACAAAGTTGGTATGTTTATTATGTAAAATTTGTTAATGGCACACCCTTGGAAATATAAAATAATAATCTGTGCAGATAGTTTGCAGTGAATACTACTGTTAAGGTGACTTGTTACGTTTATGGAAATCTGATAAATGTTAACGAATACGGCGTGAAAAATATAAATGATTACTATCTTTTCTATGCATTGTTTAAGTTAGTGAAACGTATAGCTTGAAAGGGTTAATGTGAGTACTCTACCAAACTGTTTTATCGTATTTGTTAATTGGAAAATTTCCTGAACTCAGTAATGGTGTATGAATTCAAATAGTCCAAGTGAGAATTTTCAATTGTTATTAATACCGAACTCGTATGAATAAACTTGGTCTCGTGGTAATTATCAACATTGAATGAATTGTTATCGTTTTGCTGTATATGTTTCTCATTAGTATACATTTAGAAATGGAAACTGGAATCCGATTCGAATATCCGGATCCGAGTTTCGGATATCTGGGGCATGGACACATCATCATAGTGTTTCCTAATTCGTACGTATTTTGTTCTTGTTTCTCGGCTACCAAACGATAAGTCTTATTATTATTATTATTATTTTACTCTTCATTTTGGAATATTGTGAGGGGAGAGAACAAAAACAATCTCAGAAAGAGAGAAGAAATTGCTGAGTTATAGATGAATTGCAAGAGTAGTGCCATTGAAACCAGTGATATAATAGTCTGTTACTAATACATATATTGGAGTAACAAAAGGAAAACAAATAATCGACAGCACCTCCATGTCCCTTCAAACACCACCCTTCTCCATCGCCCACCGTCACTACTCTTTGCTCTGTGACATGGTTATCAGTCACTTTGCAATAAACATTGCGCTGTTAAAAGGAAAGAACAAAAATATGTCCTCATCCCTTTCCTTTTAAGGCATCGCAGTTTCAGATGCATCATAATAACAAAATCCGAATTCTGGGTCTTTGAATCTGCGACCGAAATCGAACGAATCCATTGGACCGGATAACCGAAGATCCCAGTTTCGGATATCCAGATCCTTTTGTATCCGAATCTGGCCATTCCCTTCTCAACAGTTTTCGAATTACATCGAAATGTTACTGAAATGCATTTTGCTGCTGGCTTTTATCCCATCCTCAAAACTACCCCTGCGTTATTGACTCCACGTGAAGTCGGCGAAGCTACAGCAACTGTGTTTTCATTATCAGGAAAGGCCCAAACAACACCTGATTAGAGCAGACCGCGGTGACTCAATAGTTAGAGCGCTCACCTCTGGAGTTTGGGTTCGTCGGTTCAAACACTCCTCGTGCCATGTGGGCTTTGTGGTGAGTCCTCCCACTTTCTTCATTCCACCAATCATTCCATCATTATCCATCTGGTCTCTTGCCTAAAGACCTTAAAAAATTAAATTAAAAGTACCTGTTTACACCACAATAATTTATTAAGATGCTTGCTCTTTCTTGATTTCGAAATTAGTCTGTGTGTTAATGTTTTAATGTTCATTATCAGTATAGTATTCTGTAATACGAATAATCATTTTTTCTTTCTCATGTCAATCTTTTTTTTAATTCTCATTTGAGATCGCCAACATTTCATTGCTTATCTCTGGTGTTATTACACTGGCAAGGTTAAAAGATTGACATTTGCACCCATTTGCTGCCGGCCGGCTGGTTGTAAATTTTCTGTATTAATTTCGATGTTTACCTAACACAGATTTACTGTGAAAAAAGGAATGACAACCCTAAATATAAATCTGAAGGGCATATTAATTAGATTACGCCTAAAATTAATTTTTTGCATATTAACCGTAATTTCGGTGTGGGGGTCCAGGCCAACCCCCTAAATACTTACTTACTTCCATTTTGCTCAATATCATTGTTTTTCGGTATTTTAATATTCTTCGATATTTCAATATTATTCGGTATTTCGGTATATTGATATCGTTCGGTATATCGGTATTTCGGTTTCGTTCGGTATATCGATAATTGTCGGTATGCAAATCATAACGAAAGTCGGTATGAAAATATCATTACCGAACACCCCTAGTGTGTAGTTCATCCCTTTACTTCATACATAACAGGTTATAGGTAAATAAGTTAGTTTAAATGGTGCTTCTAAACTGCTTTTTCATAGTTGGAAAAAAAACTCGCATTTAGATACGTTTTAACAAATATTTGCATATAGCAACTATTGCTATCACTGCTACGGAAAAATAGCAGTTTGTCCATTTCTAGCTCGAAATTTCTGTCAGTTGGTAGATGAAAAAAAATATAAAAATGTAGTTTTGTAAAGTCATAATTTTCTAAAATACTTAGTACTAAAAAGTAAAAAAAAAATGTTTATGCATGAATAAAAAGAAAAGCATGAAGTGCGCTCTCATATACAGACACTTTATAAATTCTTGAATTGGCGCGCCACATACTTTTCTTTTTAGTCATGCATAAACATAGTTTTTTCTTGTTTTACTTTTTAGTACGAATTGTTTAAGAAAAGTATGTCTTTCAAAGTTTTCTAATTATTTTTTTTAGATATATTGGTGTTCGGATATTTTGTTTCAAGGTAATATTTTGAACCCGAAAATCCTAAATTGTTCGTCAGCCAGTCAAATGCAACATCGTTGTAAGCTAATATTTATTTTAGGATAAAGAAGTCCATATTAAAAAATATTAAAATATGCTTAAAGTTCCTGAATTAAGATGGAAAGGGTCAGGAATAAGTTCTGTTTCAAGGTGACAAAATTTATTTTTGTAGTCGAGTCCGAGCAATTATTGCTACGCCCCTGGTTGTGTCTCAGTCCAGCATATTTTTTTATTGGTTGGTTATATCACGTATTTTGCTCGCACTCTTTCATATACAATTAGTAAAGTTCCTTTTAGAAGAAGCCACTACTGGCGCTGCTTAGTAGCACTTCGAAAGGGCATCAGTGGCGTTTCTAACGGACATCACTGGCGCATACGCCTGTTAGAAGAGCCGCCGGCACCTTCTTGAAGAGCTTCTTGAATGTAGATAGTTTCCAGTGAACATGAACGTAGAAGGTAATATACTTATAGCTTGCTGCTTATACGGAGGAAGAATAGAGGAAGAAATGAATGTTTTTCCAGTCTATTCACAAAATATTCAATCGTTTCCAGCACCGACTACCGGCATTCGGATGGAGATTTGGTGGAGCCACAGTGGCGCTGCTAATACCAGTAGTGTTTCTACAGCCCGTGTGAAACTTACAGCTGAAATCATGGTATTGCGACGAGCAACGCCACATTTTGTGTTCACCACCAGCATTGAAGCAAATACTGCGATCGTTAGCAGCGCGATTGTGGCTGTGTTTGAAACCTCTAATTTATTTCTAATAATCAACGCTTCTTGAGAACCTCTTGAAGATAAACACACAAAACCCATTTAAAAAAGAAATAAACCACAAAGAACCAACATTTGGATAAAGATTAAATCAATTATCGTATTTCTTAACTTCATCTCTTTCGTGAGGTTAGACGGTAATAAAAATATTTTGCTAATTCGCATTTTCCCTAAAGAAACGAAGTAGTTACGGAGATCAAGGAATACATTACATAAAGTTCCACGAAATAACACATGTGGCGCTAGAAGCATCCGCTGCACTGCCATCTCTGATCGAACTGCCAAACTATTAAAGTGTCGTTATTTCTTTATGCGTACCACACGAATACTGAAAGACTTGCGGCGATGCAGAACTAGAGAAGCTAACATTCATGGGTTGGAAAACAACTACAGGGAATGAAAAAACATGCAGAATGTAAACGAAAAAAGAAGAAACGCCTGACGTTATTCATTTAAGGGACAACATGATTCATACATCTTTATTTCATGTATCCTTTACGCCTTTATTTCCCAGCCTGAAACTTACATGTCTAAAGGGTAAATACATTTTAAAAAATAAATTCACTTTTCGTGCGTAAGGATAGCATTTTTTACTCTCTTGAATGGAGAGAAGCAATATTCTGTAATATATTCTTTAAATCTTTTAGAGTATTCCATTCAGGGGCGGATTAACGTATGGGCTAAATGAGCTGTAGCCCAGAGCCCCCAATGCTTCAGGGGCCCCGCCAAAAGTAACTATGTAAATAATGCATGGGCACAGTGGGCAGTCGTCTGGGGCCCCTAAACCTATACTGGCCTGCCCCTTGCTAATCTAAATACTTCTTACAAGCACTGGCTTTTTTAAATCCTTAATTTGATCATATTTTATTCAATTTGGAAAAGTGTTGTACGCCAGTCCACTATCAGTAAAGGCAAATATTAAGTGATGACTTTTAAAATACGATTAGGATTACAGAATCAGCTTCTTTAAGTATACCATTAAAACATCATGCAACGTATGAGATTGGTTAATGGTTGATAGCAGATTATTCACATTGTGTTTTTTAGTGCAGCTGCAGGGGTTTTCAAACTTTCTAGACCGAAATTGACACTTTCGTCGTTGCATCAAGTAATAGTACTGAATTTTTCAATACTAATATTTAAATTTGTGTGAATTCCAGTAAATATTATAAATCTGTTAGCGTGTTTGCCTTGCAATTAGGTCTCAAGAACGATTCTCGTTAAAATTTTGTTAAACTTTATTTTGTATGAGCCATTCTAGTAAATTTTGACTTCGGCCCGTCACGATTAACCGTCACGTTTTAGTTAAAATCCACAATCACAGACATCCATGCCCCAGCCGGAATTCGAACCCAGGGCCTTCGAGTCGCTGGCTTAGCGCCCTAACCCACACGGTTACTAGGCCGGTAACGATTCCCGGTGCCGAGGATTCTGACTGAGGTTTTCTCTGGTTCCCTCAATCACATTAGAAAAATGTTGGGATGGTTCCTTGAATAATACAAGGTAACCAGAAAAGTTTTTGCCGTTCTAGAGCTGTGATAAACATACCTGTAGGTTTCGAAGTAAGTTTCATCAGCATCCAACACCTTTTGCCAACGTTCCTGCAGCTACACAGTATCCTGGTGATAAAAGTCGGCGGTCTGCGAAGCAAAGAGGTCCGTGAGTGAGTTCCGCAGGTCTCCCTCGTTGGTGAAGGATCTCCCATGGAGGTGGTTGTCGAGGGAATGAAACAGGTGGTAATATGTTGGCACAAGGTCCGGTGAATATGGTGCATGGCACAGTATCTCCCAGTCAAGTTGCTGAAGGGTCTTCCGGATCCTCTTTGCCACATGTGGCTTGAAATTGTCGTGGAGGACCAGCACACCCTTGCGATTCACCCATACTGGCTCCTTCTGCCGCAATACACGGTGCACCCTTTGTAACTGCTGTGAGTAGGGGTCAGCAGTGATGGTCTGACCGAGTGGAAGGAGCTCGTAATGCACCACTTGGCGACAAGTCCACCACACAGAGAGATGGGTGCAGAGGTGGTCTTGAGGTGTGAGGAACAGGGTCACGTGACGACAACCAATGTCTGGTACGCTTGGGAGTGTTATAGAGGACCCACTTTTTGTCACCAGTGAGCAATCGATCAAATATGGGTATGTTCAGGTGCCGAGTGAGCAAGGACAAACAGGCTGTCACTCGTTGTTCCTTGTTGGCTGCAGAAAATGTGTGGGGTACCCACTTGCTTAACTTGTATGACTTTCCTATCCCATGCAGGTGCAGTCTGACTGTTTCAGCGGAAATATGGAACCTTTCTGCAAGTTCATCACATGTTAAACCAATGTCCTCCTCGATGACTGCTTTCAGGGCCTCGTCATCCAACACATGTGGTCGTCCACTGCGAGGTTCGTCAACAAGTCTCACATCTCCCGAACAGAGTTTCTGGAACCAATGCCTGGCGGTGCGTTCGTTCACGACATTCTCACCAACTGCCTGGCATATGCGGTGACCTGATGCGGCAACTGAGAGGCACACTTTAAAGTCATACAACAAACACAAGCGAACAAGCTGCTTCAATACCTCCATTTCTCTTCACACTCGACGAGCTATGACTGCTGTGTGTAAGCACCGTACATGTATTACTGAAGCTCGCTGGTCAGACTAACTCCCGATCGCTTGGCAGGCACGTGCGTTATTTCGTTTCCTCTCTGTGAGCGCATGATTAATGGGACATCAGAAACGGCAAAAACCTTTTTGGTTACCTTGTACAATGGAACAACAATATTGAAAATATGAACAAAAGTGGTTAAATTATTTCTGTTGAATAGCTAAAATCTACATTATCTGATGACCAATCCTCTTATTTCAAGAGGAAATAATAGGCGTATTATTTTATTTAAGGTTTTCTCTGTGTTCGTGTTCGAATGAAACCACCGTGGCTCAGGCAGTAGCGTGTCTGACTACGAATCTGGCTGCCTGTATTCAAATCCCGGTCAGGACGCTGTAGGTTTTTCTTCAGTGCTCCCATGCCTGGCGCTTTGGTATCAAATTGAGTACCATAGTGTCCTTGGTACTCTTGGACATCTTGGGACGTAAAAGCTATCTAGCGTGGGACTGACCAGTGGCCACCCCACCTCACTTTGTGCCATAAGTCGAGAATACGTGGAACGCTAACTCCATATACCCCATACGCTTTTCACCGAATGTGTGCATCGCACAGGGGATAGCTTTACCTTATATCATTTTTCATTTTTGAAATACATCTGCGCAATATTTTTAATCAGTGAATTTATATCATTGTTTTTAAGTATCGGAATAAACTAATTGAAAATCTGTGTACCACGAATTATTAACGGAAAGTTGGGAAAGTTTCTTTTACTTTGTTCGGTGCTAACACAATTCTGTGAATGCATGCAAGACCTGATAAAAGACATTTTTAATAATAAAAATTACTCTCCCAAAATACATTACAGGTGCGCAGGTCTGTTCTCTAAAAAAATAGTTGTCTGGACACAATATTTGGTTGCCCAAAGCATGGCGTTTCTGTACAATCTCCTATAAGGGATAATTCTTTCTCTGATCTTTTAACCTGTTTTTTTCTCGAAACTACAGAAATGTTACTTATCGGGTTCTTGCATTTACCCACAGTATTGCAGTGTTTTTTATCCTGGGGGTGCTAAAATCAAATTTGTTATAATTAAGACTATAACATACGTTTCTATATTGCATGTGCTTCATTAAGAATGCGTCAGTTTTGAAGAATCTTGTACTGAGCATCAGATATTACCTCGTTCAATTAGTGACAATGTGTTAGGTCAGTTATACGTTTATTGTTAATTTTTCACTAAGCTGATGTACCAGTATCGAAAGGTTCGCGCATCAGTGCTGGTACGTGTTCCATAGTTTGAGAAACTGCTGTTTAGTGCAATAGTATCTAAATGTGGTAAATATTGGAGTTACCAATTCATGTTGGGATAAATTTAGATTTACCAGTCAAGGTACGAAGTTATTATTGGGCTTTGTTTTCTAATATTTACAAAAATATATTTAATCAGATTCAAATTTTAAAAATAAATCCCAGACAGCATTGAGATTTGTGTATGTGCTTGTGGTGAAACTTATGTTTTATTTATTTTTTATTCTAATATTAGATAACAGTTTTAAAAATGTATGTTTATTTTACAAATAATGAATTTTGTAAAGATCTAATTTTATTTACTGTTTCCACGGGTGTCTCTACAGGCAGGGACCGGAGTAATTTGTCCATGGGCCTTAACAGAGTCAATAGCCCGGGGCTCCCAAATAGCTTAAATCTACACTGATTCCATTAAAGTAAAAATAATAAATACAAGGTATTTGCATCAGTCCAAATTGTTCTTCATTCTTTGTTGTGCATTCTCATTATTGAAAGTAAAAATATTGCCATGATGCTCATTTAGTACACTCTATAAGTAATTTAAATTGAGTGAGTAATATGTAAATTGAGTCAGTATTATGCGTAAAGAGCGATGATATATAGTAGCTTGTTAGGCAAGCTACAACATGTTGTTGATGTGCGGTATAAAGCTATTTTATGTCAAATTTTATGTGTAGACATTGTTGGAATAAACAAAATGGAAATTAAGATTTTAATCATAGAATTAGGAAGAAAATAGAGAGAACATACATGACGTCACATGAAGCCAAATTACTGTTCATCGTTAGCCATCTTGTGTGGCCCCATTAGAGTCCCTCTATACCGAGTACTGTGAGGATTGCCTTTGTCGATAGGAGGATGAGTGCACCTCAGAGAGACAATAATCGGAAAAGAGGGTATCTAAATATGGGGCCAGTTAATATGGCCGAAAGCCTCGTCCCTTCCGTCTCTTGGGTTCATTCCCCTCTGCAACAAAACAGCCTAAGCTTCCCTCTATTTATATTTCTAACTCTATGATTTTAATATTGAAAATTAAAATGGTAAAGCTTTTGTTGGTAAATACTAAATGGAATTAAATCAAATATAACATGTTATAGGAAATTTAGAAAAAGCCATGTTTAAAGTATGACGTCAGATTTATAGGGGAAATATGAGAATTAATAACCTATTGTTTAAATTGTATATTAGGAAGCTTGAGAAGGGTGGCGAAGATTTAATCAACTATAAGATGTAAATAATAGTTGTAAAATATTGAGTTAGACATGAAGAGATCATTGTTATGATTTATATTATGTGCAATTTATTGCCAAATAATTAAAGGCTTATAAAATTGAAAGACGCAAGAGGATATGTTAAGGAATTATATTGTAAATCAAAATGCTATCTCAAAGTCACGAATAGTTGTACAAATATTGTATGTAAAGTGTTCAGGTAGGGATTGGACAAGATAGAAATTAAGAAACCAATATATGACAACTTAAAGTCTTAATAGACGTCACTTTCCGATATTACCTGCTTTTCTGTCTATACTGATTTCATAGTCAAGTATTGGCTAGAGTAGTCTCTACTCTAGATTTCAAATACAGAAATTGAGAGTCGCCTCACCAAGCAGTGCGTTAGCAGGGTTATTAAAGAAGGCACCATAGTGTGTTACGTAACACCATGGTGCAGATATTAATGCCACAGAGACTTGAGCGTCACTTGGGGTCACGCAGATTCGATTCTTGCTGTGGCAAACATATCTTGGATATTCCAGAGATTTTGCTAGTTTCACCAGCCGAACGCCAAGGTAGTACCTCATCAAAGAAAAGACCGCTACCTTCCCCATCCCCTTTTGAGGAAAAGTGATAGCTGAGAGACGTCATTCCTCAGGCAATGATTTTTATGTTTACGAGATAGTTGCCATTTACTTTGGGAAATACAATAAATTACGTGGGGTAAGATAAATAAAGAACTATTCGCCAAATTAGCAAAATAATGTAAATATTTAAAACAAACGATGAATGGCAGAAAATACAGAAACCAACATAATCTTATGTTTGAATTTCATATTGGCCTTTAGGCAACTTTAGTCCAGCGAAATTTTCTAGATCATGAAATAGATTTGCAAATACTTAAAGGGTAAGAGATTATAAGTTTAACTATTAAATGATTCTATGTACGTACACTCATGATATTCATCACTCAGTAGTGTGGGAAACCAGGTAAATCATCTGGCAGATTTTACGATATGCACAGTCAAATCTATATAGGTTATGAGATGTACGTATGAGTTTGGAATATTGTGTACATTATGTCAACTGAATTTATAGTACAGACAAATGGTTCTTGTTCCTTTGTTCCAGTTATTATTTCGCTCTTTAAGCTTTGAACCTCTAAACTTACAGAAGAATCTTCCCAGTCGGGATTCAAACCCGAATCTCTGTAATTTATCAATTAACACTTAATGCCTTTGGCCATCGACCATCGTTGTTGTGTTTTACCATACACTGCAACTGTTTACATACGTAATTTCTGCCATCCGACTGGGCAATAACATTCTCTCTTAAAGACGATAAATTAGGAAAACGTTTGATTATGTAGGTAATTCTTACTCTGGTTGTTATGTAACAATTAATTGTGACGTTGTTTGGCATATCGAATCTGCTTGAGATATCGACCAGAAACAAACAAATTCTTGTTATCCATTGTAAACTCGTCACATTCATACTTATTTCGATCCAGTTTTAGTTCAGGAAATTTCTGGGAATCGACAACTTCTATTGTGAAATCAATTACACACCCATTTTCAAACTTTGGAACTAGAACTTTTTAATACACCAGGTTTGAAGCCTTGACCATAGCATGCCGCATTCTTTCCTCTATTAGTGGTTTTCGAAAAGATTACTGCGAATAAGGGCCGTTCTCTGCCCCTCAACCGATTTTAATGAAATTTTGCTCGTAGAGTTCCAATAATTCAAATCCTATGTCCATTCCACTTCCGGTTATCATGGAAAGCGCGTCCAAAAATGACAACTTTCGGATTCTATTTTTTATAGTGTTGTTCAACATAAATTCTGATATCTCCAGAATGGCTTAAGCTATTAAATCCAAATTTCGTTTGAAAAGTACTAATATAATGAAAGCGTTGAATTGTAAACAGAAAGACTATATCTGTAACCGTTTTGTAGATAAAAAATAATTTTCTTATGTAAACGTTCAATTTTACTTATAAAATATACAGTTTTCTTATGAAACTCTGTGTTGTTTAACCATCAGCCCCCACTAGTTACAAAACGATATTTCGCTCAAAGATTCTCCATGTCATGTAGAAGAACATATTCAAAAATCACTTTGTAACTGATGAGACTGATGGTTAGAAGAAACATTTTGTACTCTATAGTTGAGTACCTCACGTGGAAGTATATGTTTGAAATTCAGCTAAATAAACAATCATATGTCTAAAATTTCTTATGATATCCAAAGCACATTTTGTGTGACAAATGCCGATATATTATGAACATATCACAATAAAAGTTTTTAGTTGATAACGTCAGCCGTTTTTGAAATGGAAAATATTTGGTGCTTATCTCGCTGACTCTAGGAGAACGGACGCTAAAATATCAGAACACATACTTAAAAACCTTTCTGCACATGCGAGCACATCAGAACAGCACATGCGAAACATCAGAACACATGCGAGCATGTCTTGAAAAAAAAAACATTTTCGTCGACGATAGAGGCTTCCAGGATTCACTCCATCTTCTATCAGACTTGGTTTCTAATCTGCAATGCCCGAGTTCCTGAAGAAAGGACAAAAACAGCACATGACCTTGGAAGCAAATAAATCAACGATAGTAACAGGAATACAGTTGATTGTGGAATCTGCGAATAGTAGAGCTAAGCAGTGAAAGGCTCCGGATCATGTAATACCCAACACACAAATAGGTAATATAGAGTACATCCGTATCGTGTTTCATTTGTAACGTCTATCGGTCTGCGCTTGTGAGAGACACGTCTACACATGAATATATCGCAAGAAAAAATGCAGCTATTGTGAATAAAACTAATGGTTTACAAGAAAATGTCACTAATGTCACTATACCAGAAAAACACAAAATATGACTTTGATATCATAAGAACTCTCAGACATATGCTGGTTTATTTATCTGAATTTCAATCATATACTTCCACGTGAGGTACTCAAATTTAGAGTATAAAACGTTTCTTCTAACCATCAGTCCCATCAGTTACAAAGTGATTTTTGAATACGTTCTTCTACATGACATGGAGAATCTTTGAGCGAAATATCGTTTTGTAACTAGTGGGGGCTGATGGTTGAATAACACAAAGTTTCCTGGGAAAGCTGCATTTTTTATAAGTAAAATTGAACGTTTACATAAGAAAATTAATGTGTATCTCCAAAACTGTTACAGATATTGTCTTTCGGTTTACAGTGTAACATTTTCATTATATTAGTACTTCTCAAATGAAATTTTGATTTAATATCTTAATCAATTCTGGACATATCTGAGTTTATTTTGAACAATACTATAAAAATTAGAATCCGGAAGTACCCATCTTTAGAGTGTAAAATGTTTATTTTACACTGAATATTTCTCAGCTGAGATACTGGCCAGTTCTCGCGTACTCCCGAACAACTACAACATTGACAAACAGAATGATATAGAACAGTAATAGCACTAATTGAACTTGATTTCGATCTTGTATTAGAGGTACATTCTTGTCCAAGCTAATGAGATTGCTATCGAAATTTCGAGTGAAAAAAAACCATATATTTTTACATAAACGTCTAAATACAGAAAAAGTCGGGTTTACTGGAAACGCCGAATCTTTGTTGACACAAACCATGCTTTGACAAATGGCACTAAGACGGTGCGTGGGCGGACCCCAGGTACCATTAACTATTCAGTCGGACGAGGTCTATACGAGAACACTAGGATAGTTTCTTTTCACGCAATCCTCAGCTTCAGTTCAGAAGAAAAAAGGAGAATACCCAGCAAAAAAATGACATAATCTTATTTCTATTATGCTGAGGTCGCTCGTACAATGAATATGAGATAATGACAATCGGTTAGATTACATTGACCACAGATATGACACAGTTTAATTTTAATGACACGCAAGTTTTACACTTATATGCATGGAATGCTCAAGAAGAATTTGAAAGCGGTTGCAAATAATTCCAGTGAAATATTTTGCACCATATTTTGTTCTGTTCAAATGACATCGGTTTGAATTAACGTGGATGTGCAAAAAAATAATGTTGGCAAGCATAGTGCAATGTTTGCTCTGTGAGCAAATGTCAAAAACACAAGAAAGGCAGGAGTTATACATTTAGATAAAAAAAAAAGTTTCTCTCATTTCCCAAACTTCCTTTTTACTAGCTGGGCCAGGTTGCGTAGTCGTTCCACAAATAAGAGTCTATTTTAAGGAATGGGGCCGGAGGCATCCCGAACCTAACTCTACTGTACTTTTTGGAATATTCTTTTTACGTCTACAAAAAATAAGTAAACGAGCTTTGAGAAAAACTTTTCAAGTTCTTTGGTGGTGTAAAACACCTCCTGATTATGTTCACAGAATATGTCCGAAGTGATGAAAAGTCATAGGTGGCTACGCTTGCTCAGCTCCATTACACTGCGGCGATGAGCTGGAGAAAAGGTTGTTCCTTTTTCTTTCGAACTCTGGCCTTGGGGTGATCGATCAGATTGTAAAATAACGAAGTTACCTGGTTAGATGAGTACTTAGCTGGAGACATCTTGGCGTACAGGCGTCCGTCGTTCAATTCTGGCGTCGTATCTGGGATGCGGGATCGTACCGCTCCAGCACAGTTCCAAATATGAAGCACAGGATCTGTCCACTTCACAAATAACACTGATATACTTGCCCACTGCTGTTTACAAACACCACTGTCACTCGTACGATCGGCACCTTCAATCATGCTGAGATAATATAATTTGGTTCACGTCGGAGGAAGAACAGCTAAGAATTATCCGGATATTGGGTTAGCACTTAGGAAGAGTTAGCAACGCATCGCACTTGTTTTACACCGTATCAAAAAGATAATAAACGTCGTACGGAGATAGTTTTCGTGTAAGCGCGATTGCTGATCTCGATGGACTTAATGTCACGTCGATGATGTTTGAGAAAGCACTGTCCCAAAAGTTCTTTCTACACTTCCGAGTTCGTTCTCTTGACCAAAATCCTTTCCTCCTCCGGAATCCAAACTTTCAAAGCATCAGCTCTCATTCGTCGTTGAAATCCACAAAGGTAGGTGCCGTTGCCTGCCCTGAACGATCGTTGGTATCTTCTTGATGAGGTGCGAAAATCGTACGTGATCAAATTCGCTTTGTCAAGACTTTACCAGCTCATGAACGCAGCCAAAATGTCACCAGTAGAAAAGTATTCCACGCCTGGGAGTCTCTGTGTCCATTAGCGCCTTCTCTCTTAGGGTGGTCTTTCCCTTTCTTCAACTAGAAAAATGATTAACTATTGTTCGATGTCGGTGCGGTTCTTTCTTCTTCAGATGTTTCCCAATATGTGCAGGTAACGGGTTTGCACAACAGAGAAATACACACATATTGAAACAGGACGAAAGAAAATTGAATAAAGAAGACGTTTCGTATATTTGTTGTTGCATATTACATATAAATACTTCATGACCATGACAATAATAATAATAATAATAATAATAATAATAATAATAATAATAATAATAATAATAATAATAATAATAATAATAATAATAATACAATTTATACATAGTGATGATGATGCAACTGTTACAGATATACCTTGACTCATTACCCACCAACTTCTTATCTATAAACTATCGACTAGATTTAGTATCTCGTGGAAACTACTTGAACTGTTAGAAAACTATTTTTAGAGTAGGCAGGAACGAACTGTGAGTCTTATTCGAATTTCGTTCCTTTTCTGTCTGGAGTCCCGCAAGGAAGTGTCCTAGGACCACCATTATTTTTATTATATATCAATGATCTACTCTCTTTTCTAAGAGACTCCTGAAGTAATATTCTTCAATTTGCCGATGATTGTAAACTGTATAGACAAATCTCAACTGCATTGATGTGTCTTAAGTCTTGAACATTTCATATCAAAACCCTTTTAATTGGTGGGGTATTTGGAATTTAAAATTGAATATTATAAAATGTTCAGCTCTTTTTAGCCCACTGAGAAGAAACTGAATTCCTCATTCTTACGCCATTAAGAATATAACTGCGAGCACTGTTTGTTCTTTTTTGTCGTTGTTATTGACAGGGATTTTTTCTAACCATTTTACGAATGTTACTTGAAGTACCACAAGGAAGCTAGATTTCCTCTATCGTTTCACAGACATTCAAAATTTTCCTGTTCTCATCTTGTCTTATATAATTCTGCATTTCACTTAGTACTGAATACCACGCTCCCATATGGTGCATTGATATGTCTCACGTATCTTAGATTCCATTGCAAATGTTTTTATCTAATAGATCGACATAGAATATCTGAATTACGCCCCCTAACATGAAAGTAATGCATATAAAATCACATCACAATTGTTATGTCGTTGAAGATATGTTTTCCTTATACAAAATTCTTAATGACCATGTTCATTTCGATAGTTTATTGGCACAAACAAACCTTCGTGTACGTACCCGACCAACAAGACACGTAGTCGTGATTTGTGGGAACACACCAGGTAAGTATCCAAAAGTTGGTTTTGGGAGAGGTCCATGGGGCTTCCGGGGGTTCCAGGGAGCGTCTGGGCATGAAATGTACGTTAAATATATTTATTTCCCTCAAGTTTTCCTTAAAATCTTAAGTTTCATTGGGGAGTCCAGACCCCCTGGACCCACCCCTGAATACATCCCTGGAATACCTAGAATAAATCTAACTCCAAGGTCGCTCATAAACTTGTAGAATAAAACAGTCTTCAACCATACATAGCTGATATTTTTGTCCCTGCGAGGGCTCAGATAAATAAATTGATCTTTAAAGATTGACATCGTAATATCGTTTTCGTATGTTAACGTTTTAATGTAAAATAGTTACCATATGCCGTTTTTGAAACTTAATTCTAAATAAATAAATAGAATAATAATTTATAAATGAAACTACTCATTAATCAGCTCGTGTAACAACGATCGTGGGAGCAACTGAAGAAGGGCTTTGAGAAAACACCCTGTAGTGAATCCTTCCTTGTGGATGGAGAAAGCAAGAGAAACTAATAGATTCCATGATCTTGTGTCAGCTGTTTCCACCAACGTTCGGTTCGTATCTTCGTTTCTCCAGGGGAAGCAGGAGGATTTATTTGTTCTTGTGGCGATTTCTCCCTTGGGGGGGGGGGGGGTTGAGAAAGAACATCATGACTCCCGTTTAAAACCACGTAGAAAAGTTCGTCTTCTCATAAGTTCACTCTTCCGTTCCTTCTAGCCTCAAAAGATTTTCTTTTGGTTACTTTTACGGGTGTGACATATGTACACACAAACACACGAGTAACTTCACTTTACTTACTTACGTACTTTGTGACTTCCCGTAGAGATTCAGCTCAGCAAGTTCTACCATATTTCACTTCTTCGAATGGGGAAAGGAAGAAAGAGAGTGTGAACAAGTAGAAGTCACAGAAAGTAAGAGAGGGAGAAAGAGTATGAGGACAAAGACGAGAAAACAGAAGGAAAGAAGGTAAGACAAGAAACAGAAAGAACAAATGAAAGATAAACGATAAGAGAAGCAAAATAAAGAGAAAATGGAGAAAAACAATGAAAATAAACAGAGAAATGTAAATAAATGAAGAGAAACAGGATCGGAGTGAGAAACTAGAATAAAAAGAGTGATAAACGAGACATGGACAAGAGATACAGTAAAAAGTGTAAGAGAGACATTCAAAGAGAAGGTAAATAGATTGAGGAAGAAAGTATGAGGAGAGAAGAATGAAGAAATAGAAGTAGGAAAGGGTAAAAATAAAATGTAAGAAAGAAGAATAAACCAATATAAACGCTTGTGAGAGAGAATGTGGAAGAAGTAAAAGATAAAAGTGATAGGAAAAAAAAAATACAAGGAACAAACATAAACAAATAAAGAAATTGAAAGAAGAAAAGTAATGAGAAAATATTAGAAAGAAAGTGATAAAGAGACCATGAAGAGACACACACACAGAGAGGTATAAAGATGGGAGAAAGAATGAATGAGACAACAACTTTGGAGAAAAATAAGGTAAGAGAATAAAAATGGAAGCAAAGAGATAAATTATGTATTTCTTTTGTACCAGTTTATTTTAGATTTGCGTTAGGGAAAGAAACAGTGTCAAGTATGGATGAAGCATCGAGACACTTTTGAAGATTATCGATATCTTTTACTCGTTATTTTTTTAAAATAAAGTATCGTGTATGGCTAGATACTTTTTCGTGCAGTATGGATATCGAATATTGGCGCATAGGCTCTAAAAACTCTCAATTTTAATAGGTAGCCTAATAATCTTTCAACCATAATCTCTCACTTCTCAACATAAATGGAACATAGCAACCTATTCTTTTGATGTAATTTTGTTTCGAAAACTTTCACTCTGATAAGTAAACTGTAATGTTCTACTATGAGATACTTTTCAGATAAAGATTTTCACTGTCCAAAAGATCGAGTTCATTATTTAAGGTATCGATTCATACCGATACCATGAAAGTATCGAGAACCCATCTCTAGTAACTAGTAATGTAAGTGCCGTTTTCCAACTAAAGGAGGAAAGCCATTTTTTTTAAATTTCATTTCGATATATTTATACGTTCCGCCATCTGTGAAGCCTAATAGAACGAACAAAGATGTCAGAACGGTTTCTTGTTTATGTTATAGGTAGACACTGGTGAAATCGAGAAAATTTTACTCTCAAGACATCACGTCGTGTAGAAAGATGTTTATTAAGATTTTGTGAAAATGTGCTTTTTAACACGCGAAATGTGGACATTTTGCTTCCATCCCCAAATTCTGAGTTCTGCTAAAGAAATTATACAATTTTTATTCATTCATTCCAAAAATAATGTCTAAACAATCTGAATATATATATTCCTGTATATATATATATATATATATATAATAAATCACAGCCATATTCAAACCACTAGTGGATGAGGCCTCTCCCCGAATGGAGGAGTTGGTCTACTGCTCATACGCTGACCAGACGGGTTGGGAGAGAAGAGCCGAAGCTCTCAACTGTTATTTCGCCTTCAAAAATCTATCATCGGACTCACGTAGTACGTAGAGTGTTAAAATGTAGTACACTGAAGCATCCATAGATGACAGTAAGTTTGCGAATATGGCTGGCATCTAGCGGGGAAAATACGAACTAGATAGTCACAAGGACATTTATTGTGTCCATAAGGTGAAATTCGTGCAAGGTTCATGTCGAAAGTTTTAAAACGCCAATTTAAACATCAGCTATTCACGAAATTTACACTTGTACTGAAGAAATGTTACCTTGTATTTACGATTTTTTAAAATACATTTCCGCTCAAGATATTTAGAGACCTTTATTCAAGACATTCTGCTGTCTCTAGTTCTAGGGATAACAACGTGTTGTTAATTCTGTAAAATCACAATTCTCACAGTGTTGGAGACTTTGCCTCTGCAGGCCAAAGAATGGTTGGTAGTAGTTCCTCCCCACCCCAACAGATGGACGTTGTTGGTCAGTTGTCAACCCTCTGAACTGGGGGGGGGAGGTGAAAAAATTGTAAAGAAAAGGGAAAGTTGCTCCTTCCCTCGCTGAAAGAAAGAAGCAGTGTTCGATTTGTCGCGTGGGGGAATGCCGGAGATTTTCCCTGGTGCGTGAGGTTTTGATCCCCGGTTGTGGATTCCGAATATTTCGCCAACCAGGGCCAATAATTCTACCGAAACAGGTAGTAGGTATAAACTTACCAGCAACCACTAGTTTTAGGATCCCCCTCTTCGTAAATTATAACAAATCGAACATTGACAACAGGAGAAAGTTTTTGGTGTACCCCGACCCCAAACACCCCATCTGTCAATGTTGCAAGCCTATTTTAAAATTCAAGTTATAAACATTTATTTATTCATATAAATCAGCATGTGTGCATTGATTTACATCATATTGGACATATATGTGCGTTAGGTACAGTCACGGAAATTTGTAGTGCGGGAGTTGAATAAAGACTAAAAATTTAGTTTTTTATTTAAATTATTATTTATCGGCCAGGCAGGCGGTTATAATTAAGCCATGACATGTCTGAGGAATAGAGGTGGCAGGCTTAGTCTATAGGGTGCCTATCTAGTCGATAAACATAAGGTAAATAGAAACTAAACGCTACACCATAGACTAAATAACTACTAGAGTCCCGCAGTACATTTTTCCGTGACTGTACCCTATAAACTGGATGCTTCAAAAAAATATCTGTCCAGGTGTCCAAAGTTGTCTTTTATAGTTTGTGGATAAAAATGCAAACAGATTAGAAGAAAATAAAATTAAACAATTCGGACTTTGATGCGATTTTATTCCTCATAGTTTGGTATTGAGTATTGCTTCTCTTTGAGGTCTTATATGTTTTCATGATTTTTGCAGGAAGACTTTCTGGATCTAAAGCGACGTGTTTAGTTATTACTGCCTAGTTCACTTGTTTGCCTTCTTCTCATTAGGTAATTAACTAGAAGCCAAGTACCACACGACCCTGCTATTAACATCCTTCTTCTTCTTCTTCTGCGTCGCTCAAGCTGTTCTTGCTCTATTCTTTCTTGTTCTTGTCTCCTTGCTGCTTCCTCTACTTCTTTTGCTTGTTCCGATGTAGATGGTTTATTTTCATCCTCTCTTGGCTTGCTAATTAAGGATTTATATAAAATCAACTTCCGGTCATTCATCTTCTGTGTTATTTCATCACACCGCTCTCTCATTTTCGTGATTTCAGCATCATAGAATAAAAACGAGCTGCTTGTTTCTGATATTTTGGAATCACTCTGAACCCATGGCGAGAAGGAAACAGGTTTGTTGTGAGATGACCGTCTTTCGAGGTTGAGTTGCTGGAGTTCTTCCTCGTCTTCCTCAATTCTACGTCGTAATTGTTCAATTCGCGCTTCGAGGACCATCTTTTCTCTCAATAAGCTGAGTATATTTTTGAGGTATTCACTATCTTCATCACTTAGTTGGTGTTTCGATATAAGCTTACGCCTCAAAGCCCGTAAATCATAATAATCGTAAACAGTAATCGTTTCCGGTTTCATAATCCATAGTAATTGCCCAGTCGGTCGATCTACTGACCTCTGTCTATCAATCCAAGCACCCGTCCTTGCACTTCCGAGGCTTAGGCTTTTCAGACTCTCCATAAGTGTTGATTAAATGTGTGGGGGAGGGAGAAAGGCGTCGGGCATTGTAATCGCGTTCCAAAATCATAACCTTTATCATTGTGTTCCGTTCATATAGTTAATCCAATCCTAATTGTTTTCATACAGTGAAAACATTCATCTCACTGATCAAGAATATTTATTTATCTGTATTTTGTTCTTTTCGTAATATATCTATTTTTTGCTTCAATCCTCTTCATTAGATAAAAGAAGGTTCCTGAAGTAAACTCCTATACACTGATAAAATTCTTCAGCGTCTTTAACAGTTAGCAGTGCAGGTGTATTCAACACGAATAGATCCACTGACACTTTACGAAATCGCTATAAACTATAAGAGGTTGTTAAATATTTCATAAAATTAACTTATCAACTACAGGAATTTCTTCCTGCTTGTCACATATGTTTCACATACTTCTTTGTTGTGAATGAATTACTACTAATTAAAAAAAAAAAACAGAAAATAAGCGACAATCGTTCACTAAATGTTCTCACTTGTCCTTGAACCAAGGAACTCAATGCGAAATTAGAAAATGTTCGTTACATGGAATATTAAAAGTACATGCAGTTCACTAGACTCGTCACAACTATATTGTTATAACATTTGACACTATTACGGAACACATAACCATCTAATACCATAACTAACGATCAAGTCCATTGTCTTGATAAATTGTTAAATATGATTGGTAACAATTGGATGCTCCAAATAACCAAGTCCTCTCTTAGCTAAATATACGATTGTAAATTTGCAACCGTTCATGTGGAGCATGAAACTTTTGAAGCACTGTACGACTTTCACTCGGTGGCGACAAGCATGTCTTAAAACATCATTCCATCCTTCAACACTAGTAAGTATCCAGCAAATTATGTCGGTCTCCGTATTTTTAATTTACAAGAATAAGTCAATCGAGACTTCTATTATCAGATGTACTCGTGTAAACAACTTTAGCATGCATACATTTTCTTCCATGAGAATATCAACTAGAAACATTTTTCATAAACATGAAAATAACTTTCTTCTTATGACACTATTGAATATTAGTAACACTTTCTCTGATTTGTTTATTCCACTAGTCAGATAGGAATTTCTCCGACACGTATAGGAATTTTCTTATATATATATGTCCTTGTTCTTCACAGTCGGCGACTGCTGAATAAGGGCAGCTGATCCTGATACATCCTCAATGTTGTTACCGTGTATAAGTTCATCCTTCTGTTTGGCTGAATTCGTCACGGTGATTCCAGACACCATTTTCACTCGACAAATGTACTATTCCCCCCGAAGAAATTCCTGACTTCTACGACTGTGTTATCTGTAGTTGCATAGTTGATAGGAAAATGAGCGTACACAGCTCACATTTTGTATTGGAATCCCTTTGTTACTCCCTTCAGACTGTTCTTACGGCTGCGATTTCTTTCTTGGTTCCAAACCATTTCTCTACTTTCAGGAGTTTAGGATTAATCATCGATATATGTAAAGGCAAGTGCTTGAAAGATTTGGTCAATACCTCTTGGTCCCTGAACCCTCACCATCCGAGACTTCACATTCACATTAATTCCTTCCGAAATTGTTACAGTTTCATTAATTCTGCTTCATTCTGTCTCGCTGGCAAACCCATGCACTAAAACTTCTACAATTATTTCCTGGTTATCCGGCAAGAACCAGTCTAAGATATCATCTCCTAAACAAGATCAATAATCGCCTTCTTTTGGGCAGAAACAGATATCTTTTCCTGTTGTGGAGTCCTCTGCATTATTATGGACAATGATTTCCTTGTGTACTGTTACATCTTCACATAGTCCAAATCTCCTACAACTAGGCCACAGCTAATCTGAAGGAAACCCATCCTGGATTCTTTTTTGTACGAGCTGTTTCTGCTTATCTATTTTGCGTATTTCCAGTAGCCTTCCTTTCTATTGGCATTACTTTCCAATACTGGTAAGCCTTGAAGTCATCCCTATCACAAAAGCGTGTGGATTCTAAAAAGAAAGAAAAACGAATGTTTAAATTCATGTACAAAATCGTCTGCATTGTGACAATGCTTTTTAAGAGTCTGCATTGTTTCTCCAATGCTTCAAATGGTCTGTGAAAAAAATACAACAGTTTAAAAACTAAATTCAATGATACTGTAGACACACCGACTCATCTTTTGTGTTAAGCTTTCCTAAAATAGAAACTGCTAACAAAATCTGTGTGGTTTAAAAGGTCTCATCCGTATTTCACAAAAATAATAAGAGTATCCAAAAGCTACGAATTCAATTAGACCAATTACTATTAAATAAATCATGATTATGAAAAGATTGATCTCAAACTTAAAAAAAAAAACAATTTGGCTTGGCTCATACCTTATCTAATAGGATGTAGTACCATATTCCTAGACATTATATTAAGTTCTTATAGCATGTGAAGTGAAGAAATATGATAAGCTTAATATCTCTCATTATAGTGAAAACAAATTCTTTATATTTATGTTTCTTTTATCAAAGACATCTATAATATGGTAAATCTCAAGAAATGGATGTAAGACAACCATTTAGCTTAGTCTGAAACTTCTGTGGGTGAGGAAGTTCGGCTCGGTGCACGTGAATTAATCAACTCCGTGAACATGCATTGAACAACTGTAGCATAGGGGAAAGTAAGACCTGATCATCAAGCTGGGCACCCTTTTACCTTAGACATCTTTTCCCGGAACCGGACAAATCACTATTTATTTCTATGCATGAAAATCCCTGTATGTTGGACACCCCTCTGTCTTGTATCTTTGAAACTCATTTGCGCCAAGGATGGACATTTATAAAACTTCATAAAGGGCAGTGAATCAAGTATTGACTAGTTATGTACTGATGACGCATTCAATAAGATATCTGGAAGTCAGAGAAGATGTGAAACAAAGTTGTAGTTTGTTTTACTTCCACATTCCGATTGCTTTTGTTGTTGCGAGTGGAACTACTTTCTTCGTTTATGTATTTTAAATTGTGTAACCATTTACGTGATGCTACCCCGGTAGAAGGAAGCACTTATACGTATAACGCAATAGAAGTTCAAATTAAATAAGCACTGTAACGAAATAAGTGAAATAATTGATAAAGATGACGAGGAGGGTAGTGCGAGCCGTAGGTTGAAAATATCCGCACGATAATGGACCGTATGGGCACCTATGCGTGTTGTAATAAACGTATTTGTAAGGAATACCTAGTATACTTCACTTATGAAGATTACCACTATGTCTCTGCACTCTATCTGATCAAACTTGAGTGGATCGAGCGAAATGTTGTTGCTTCTTCTTTATTACATACGCTCTTATTCGAATATTGATACAAAAGAAAGAAAATACGTTGAGTTCAAAGCTTTATTGTTCCACCAGCTTGAGAATTGTGTTATCCACTCAATAACAATGCGTGACACATCACAACGCAATGATACAAACAGTTTACAAATCTGAAACTTGTGGAACGTCGTCTCAACAAACTAATCCACATGAAAGAAATACACGGAATTATGGGATTCACAATGTTTCTATCTAATGGTTGGTTAATATGGTTTTATTTAATACAATAGTTGATGATGTTGCGACAACAAGATAGGTTTAGAAATAATTTGCGTAACAACCCTACACTAAATGGGGACACGCGCAAATATAAAGCATTACACAGAT
>JAGDQP010006595.1:58177-71407 GCA_022664845.1 Lepisma saccharinum | reverse complement strand
ATCTTCGAGAAGTAGGTGTTCGTGATGAAAACTGGCTTGATACTGCCCAGGATAGAATCCAATGGCGAACGTTTGTTACTGCGGCGATGAACTTGCGAGTTCCATAAGCCATAGAGTTAGTTAGTTAGTTAGTTAGTTATATTGTTTGATACAATTTTTTTTTTCTGTCTAACAATTTAGATCAGACAGACTTGTGGATTCTCCTGAAGTAAAATATTCCGGAGGTAAGCTAGTCCCTCATTCGGATCTCCGGGTGGGAACTGATTCAGGGCGCTCCAAGAACAGGATTAAGAAAGATCGTAGAATGGGAACGTGCAATGTACAAAAATTATACAAAACTGGCGCTCTTCAGGTACAGGTACGTGAGACCAAGAAGTACGAGGTGGACATATTAGCGATACAAGAAGTCCAGTGAGAGGTTCAAGATAGCATCAGAAAGAGCAAATACACTTTCTACTTCGGAGGAAATCAATCACACAATTTTGGAACTTAATTCATCATTAAGAACAGTATCCTTCCGGCTGTTCGGAATGTAGAATTCGTAAACGAAAGACTATCGTACGTTACGATACGTACTCTATGCTGCAACACTGTTTTAATAAATGTATATGCCCCGACCGATGAGGCTGATGGAAACAACAAAGATACGTTCTGCGATTAGCTAGAAAGCTTGTTTGATCGATTACCGAAGTATAATGCAAAAATTGTTTTGGGTGATTTCAACGCTAAGGCAGGGAGGGAAGAAAACTATAGACCTACTATAGGCAAATACTGCATTCACGAAAAGACCAACAACAATGGAGATAGACTGATCACATTCGCGATATCGAAAGATCTAGTGGTAAAGAGTACGTACTTTGAACACAAAGACAGACACAAATACACATGGGTATCTCCGGATGGCCAAATTCTCAACAAAATCGATCACGTATTAGTGCCGAAAACACACTAACATAATGGATGGGTTCGATCCCAGCGGTAGAGCATCCTGACTGAGGTTATTCCAGGGTTTTTCCTCAGTCACACCAGGCAAATGTCGGGATGGCACCTTCAATATAAGCTCTGGGCGACACCTTCCCGAATCCTTTCTCCTCCCCTATCACGGCCTGAGCCTTAGATGCCTAAAGGCCATAAATAAAATTAAAAAACTAACATAATGACGTTAGGTCGTACAGAGGAGCGGAAGGTGACACCGACCAGTGATCGCAAAAGTGAGGGAAAAGTTATGCATCGCGAATACAGCAGCCAAAAGGTCAAAACAACCAAAATTCGAAGTTAAACGATTAAATAATCCGACCTCAAAAGCAGATTACCAACTCGAACTCTCAAATAGGTTCGAAATCCTGGGCGACTCGAGTGATAATAAAGATGCTATCAACACTGAAATCGATGTAGGTAAAATGCGGGAGGCAATTCGTGATACAGTGAAAGGCACAGCGAAGGAACGTGTAGGTGAGAAGAAACAGCAGAAAGCAAGCCTTGGTTTGATGAAGAAATCTTTAAGCTTCATGAAATACGAAAGCAAGCAAGGCAACGATGGCTAAGTAATAAAAGCTAAGCAAATACCAACCGCGCAGAAGATTCACGAGATAGAGGAAGACGGTAAGACAAATAACATACGAGATATATACAAAGGTTAAGGAAAGATTACCAGCTGAGGTTAGGGGTGATTAGAAATGAATGTGGCGATCTCCAGCCAGATCCGATGTGTGGAAAAGTTATTTAGACAAACTTCTTAATGTACACAACGGATAACAAACAGAGAAAATTGAAATCCATACCACAGAACCGTGGATACCCTAACCTAGCGAGATCGAGGTCACAATGTCGATAAAGAAATTGAAAATTTTCAAATCACCATGAATAGGTAGTATTCCAGCCGAACTAATTAAAGCGGGAGGAACGACACTAATCGAAGAACTATATAAATTGATAAGTGCTATATGGAGAAAGGAGGAGCTTTCAAAGGAATGGAAGACCAATAATAGTTCCGATTTATAAATAAAGGCTATGAATCGGACTGCAGTAATTACCACGGAATCACGTTACTTCCAACCTCTTAAGTAATATTCTGTTTCCCCTAAGTGTATACGTTGATGAAATAATTGCAGATCAACAAAGTGGATTTAGAAGAAATAGATCCAGCTTGGACCAGGTATGTTTTCGCCTTGAGACAAATCTTGGAGAAGAAATGTAATACAATTTAACTATTCGCCAGCTAGTCATTGATTTTAAGAAAGAATATGATTCCATCAAAAGGGAAAAGTTATACAGTATCCTAATACGATTTGGAACTACGAAAAGCTTGTTCAGCTAGTGAAGATGTGACTCAGCGACCCCATAATCAGGATACAGGTAGGAATATTATGTCAGATAGTTTCAAGACTCGCAACGGATTGAAACAATGAGATGTCACCACTACTGTTTAACTTCGCTTTAGAATATGCGATTTTAGAAATAAAAGAGGATAAAAAGGAACTCTGAATGGCTTTCAACTGTTCAAGTACGCGGATGTTGTAGATTTAATAGGGGAAGATATAAATACCCTACAAAGTAACACCGATGTCTTAGTAGAAGCTTGCAATGAGATAGGCCTATAGGTAAACATATAGAAAATAAAATGCATGATTGTAAGTCGACACACAGGGAATAACGGAAATAGGTACATAACAATTAAAAATGAAAACGTAGAGGAAGTAAACAAATTTAAATACAGGAGAGTATATGTAACAAGCAAAAACGAAGTAACAAGAAATAAAAATGCCCTTAGTGTCGGGCAACGCATGTATCTATTCAGTCCAGAAACTCCTAACCTCGCGATTAATATCAAGGACGTTGAAATTGAAAATATACAGAACAAAGGTAATATTTTACGGTTGCGAAAGTTGAAGTACATCCCTAGCAGATGTATACAAATTACGAGTGTTTGAAAATAAGGTCTTGAGAAAGATATACGGGCTGAAACGGGACGAGATGACTGGAGAATGGAGGAGACTGCATAATGAAGATCTTCACAGACTGTACGACTCGCCTTATGTAGTAAGAATAATGAAA
Source organism: Lepisma saccharinum (assembly GCA_022664845.1). NCBI lineage: Eukaryota > Metazoa > Arthropoda > Insecta > Zygentoma > Lepismatidae > Lepisma > Lepisma saccharinum. The sequence goes on along the minus strand of JAGDQP010006595.1, from coordinate 68,353 downwards.
TCGCGACGACTATAATGGGCAGGCCATGTAGCTCGGATTGGGGGAAAACGAAGACTATATACCATCTTGGTTAGAAAGTCGGATGGAAAGACCGAAACGCCGTTGGGAGGACAATATTAGAAGGGATCTTCGAGAAGTAGGAGTTTGTGATCAAAACTAGCTTGATGTTGCCCAGGATAGAACCTAATGGCGATCGTTTGTCACTGCGGCGATGAACTTGCAAGTTCCTTAAGCAATAAAGTATTATACACCGATTCGAATAACTCAATAATGGCAATATGGCCGACAAAATTCAATAAATTCATTTTCCAATTCTAGTGTTTTCATTAACCCTAAAGTACCAAATAACAGTTTAGGATAAACCTGATCTAAAGATTATGTCATTTTGAATTACTTTCATTTTGCGGAAAATTAAGGAACCAAAATGTTACTTTTTTAGGATCCAAGTCTGCGTATATTACTTTATACTGAGTCGGAAGTTCCTAGTTCAAATTGATTTCTCTCAGTAGCATGTTCCTTTACTGACGTTCCCCTGAAATTTCACACACAAATTTTGAAGCGTTTCTTCAATTTTCACAATTTTCCAAGTGAATCTTTTAAATCATTTCATACCCAATAGCTGAAAAATCAAGTCACAAAAGAGGAGAAATGTAGGCTCCCCACCACATTCAGTTTTGCCAACTAATTTCTTACCTGTAAACAAATACAATCAATTTTGATGTTAGCGACTAAAAGCTGTTGTTCTCTATTCTGCTATGCAGGCTACTCTAAATATGGGCCGATTCTATTTCATTTTTAGATGTTATAAATTGTCTTATCTATTAGCATTTTTAGTCCTTTAGATTTATTTGGATTCCATCACTGCGCGAAAACATAATTCAATGATACTCACCTTTTACCATTTACACAAGGTACGTTGTTTTCACCTCAATTAATCAAATGTTCTTTTAACGAATTTATTAAAGTATCAGGTAAAAATGAAAAAGTAAATACAAAAATTATTCACAGATGATATCTCGTTTGTTAGTTGGCAACGACAATCCACTGTAAATGTGTGAAGAGTTTTTTTTCTTCTCATTCACTGCCGATAAACAAGGATCAAGTTTACAAAAACCAGCTATTACTCATGACATTGCGAAACTCGAGTTTCTTCCCTCCCTCCACCTTTTCGTGAAGAGATTTCGTCACGTATCAAAGAGAGAAGAGGTAAAAGTTTTATTGCTGGATTGTTTACAACAGACTCTTTGAGAAAGTGTATTCAGTATTAGTCCCTGAAAAGAGGAATAAGAGGTCAAAAATAGCCCCTATGTCCGCCAGTCTTAGATTTTTTATGTACTGATCGGAATCATCTACCTGCTTGGCTAAAATCCCTTTTACAAGTAACATCAAGAGGAGTATGATGTGGGAAGAAAAAGGAATGTGCGAAAGTTCTCGTCCATGGCGTATTTTGAACGTACGGTCCCGGCATCAGGCTGGTAAGGCTGAGGGATATTCTTAGATAAATCTCTATCAGGATGGTTGGCCTAAGCCGAATGCGAAGCCATCACTCCAACTGTTGCATGGCCACTTGGTTCGCTTTTGAAAAACACCATGCTTACTTGCAAATTTAGGATCTTCCCCCGATATTTTCACTTTTTTGTTAACTCATGCCGCTTAAAAATAAATATGAGGTGGGTATTTCACTAACCTCAACCATATATAGGTCACATGTTATCATTTTCATAGAAGATGAATAATCTTTAAATACACCTGATCAATCTTTGGGATAAGACTGCCACTCATCTGAAGGATGTCGCCGTTAATGAGTTCGGGAAAAGGGAAGCAAAACATAAAGGCAGTATAGGAATTTCCAAAAAACACCAAAGGATGGCCAGCAGCAGGACTTGAACCTACAATGCCGACCCGATTTTTTTAGTTTAAATTTTATTTATGACCTTTAGGCATCTAAGGCTCAGGGCGGGACAGAGGAGGGGAAAGGATTCGGGAAGGTATCGGCCAGAGCCTATGTTAATGGCGCCATACCAGCATTTCCCAGGTGTAACTGAGGGAAAACACTGGGAAAACCTCAGTCAGGATGGTCGGGCGCTGAGATTGAACTCACGACCTCCCAAATGCTAAGCCAATGCTCTACCACTTTTTTATATTCAGTCCTTAATCACATAATACATATGACATTCTATCTCCACTAGAAATTAAACGGCCTCAGCCATAGTTGCCAAAAGGCCTTAAAATAAATTCAAATGACTAGAAATTTAAACTACTACTATTACATTATGTGAAAAAAATTTTAATCAATTGAAACAACTTTCTTAATATATAGCTCGTATATATTGAGCATATGATTTTTTTCTGAGAATTTCGATTGTTTGTTGATAACGTAACAGTACTTGATTTATAAAGTTCTATAGATATGTGTTCTCTTTCTTTAAGTAACATAATACCTGTGTTGTGAACCAATTTATGAAACTTGTTTTTGTGTTCGAAAAAAACTAAATTCAGGTTTCTCTATGAAATATTGTGAAGTTGGTTTATTCGCAAAATTCTGGCAAGAACTATTTTACGTTTTTCCCAATGAGAGTATTATTTTGACACGTTGTAATTTTGTGTATGATGGTATCTTGTTTGGAACATTTGTCGCACCCATTCTTTTTAAAGCCTTTTTAAAAAGAAAATGTTTCATAGGCCTATATATCTCATAGATTATTATGTATTTTATATGATTCAAATGTGGCAAGTGTATTAAGTCACTGAGGTTTTTCCAAACGTCATTCCAATGTAGTCCAGGAAATTTAAGCATAATATCAGGTAACTCTCCTGTGTATCTTGAAATCAATATATATATATATATAATAAATAAATCACAGCCATATTCAATCCACTAGTGGATGAGGCCTCTCCCCGAAGGGAGGAGTTGGTCTACTACTCCCACGCTGACCAGACGGGTTGGGAGAGGAGAGCCGAAGTTCTCACTGTGATCGCTACTGTCTTTTATTCACAGCAGCTCCCCAATTGTCCTCACGATGCTGGGTCAACACCGAAACTTTTAGCCCCCACCGGGAATCGAACCCGGGACCGCTAGCACTGAAGTCGAGCGCGCTACCGACTAGGCTACGCAGGAATATATATTACGGTCCAATTTTCAATGTCAATGTGATGAATTAATGCATAGGACATTTAAGTTAAGATGTCTGTAATATATGGTAAGTCCTTATTCCATGTTTGAATATTTATTGGCGCCATTAATTATTTTTTTATAATATTCATGATTACTGTACATGAAAAAGATACAGTCAATTCACATACCATTTCAAGAGTTCTATGTATTAGTAAAGCTTTTCCATGTGTTTCAATATGTTTTAAGATTCAGTCCACCTTGATGTATTGTAAAATATAAGTTATTTCTGTTGGTTTTTAAAATAGGCCCCTTCTATATAAAATAACATATATATTTGTTTAAAGCTGCAGTCGTTTGTTTAGACATTGAAAATATTTGGAGAAAATATACACACTTGCTGACGATTTATACATTGATAAATCTGATATGAGATATTAAACGTTGAAAACAATATTGATATTTTGTTAAATCATTAACCACTTTCCCTATTAATGTGTTCCATTTGTTTGTATTGTTTTCTGTGTGGTATTCGTGTATGTAACTCCAAGAATTTTCACTTTGTTAGTTAAGCTACATGATTTAGCAAACTCTTGTCCATGATTTTATCAGTTAGAAGTAACTGTGCTTTTTATCATTGAGTATAATGTCCGTCTCTTTATAAGACTCAATTACTGGCATATTAAAAATCTTGTTAATTTCATGTTAGCTAGTGACTAAGCAGTAATATTCAACGTAATCCAATACTTTAAAAGATATTCCATTATATGTTAGACTTGTAATATTCTCTTCCAAGGTATTGATTAAAGCACTTATGAAAATATAAAATAATGTTACCACCGACGAACGGTGATTCGGTAATAGCCAACCCGAAGTCCGCAATAGTTACCACTACAACACGGAAGCTTGGTTTCAGGTCGGTGTATTATTTTGCTCTGCAAAAGACGGGGATAAATTAAGGAAATTGAAAGATACTATAGTAGGAGTTCCGGAGGTATTAATAGCGGATTGCCGCCGGCAGTTTTAGACCTATAATTAATTTCACCCCTTTAGCTCGCTGGGAACACAAGATTCGTACTACGTAATTAAAAGATAAATTGAAACTCGCCTCATTGAACGAAACCCTTGCTGTCTTGGGACTTTTGTACACCGGAATGCGACAAATCATGTTTTCCTCTTTTTCTTGGATGAAAATAGAAGAAAGAAATTAATTGCGGGGTTGGTTGAAGAGAAAACAGAAAGAAATAATTTGTTAAAAAGAAAAACATAATAATAAAATGTAACCCAATAATAATATTCAATTTGTAACCCAAACCACAAGAGAAGGTAATCAAGTCATTGCCTGGAGCAACAAGTTAATTTAGTTGATGGAAAAAGGAAGAAGAAAAAATTGGTAGGGAAAAGTGGATTTTGTGAGTTGTTGGATTCATTTGTATCCAGTATTCTCTGTTTCATTACTGATGAGTTGTAAGTGAATTATTGTGGCAAAGTGTGTGTTATTTTGTGCGAAATAAGGAGACACTTTGATGGTAAGTAAAAACATGCATTCTTAAGTATGTAAGAAAAGAAAACAATGACTCGTTATTACGCGAATAGTTGCAGTTTTCGCCCTACAACAGATTTTGTAAGTAGTGAATTTACTTTCTACCTCAGTGATATATTTTGGAACCGTATTCAAGAGTGCATTCGCCTTTCCCAGTCCGTGGAAGATCTGCTGGTATTGTATAATTCAGCTCCGTGGAAAGGCTTAATTCAATTATTGCAAGATCGATTTCATGAATTATGGTATCAACGCCGAATTGATTTGGACAGATTAGAGTCTGTCCCTCTTTTTAAATTATTTGGTTTTCAGTATGCTTATCATTTGATGGTGAAATTAGAGAGCATGCTTCCCTTACCATCTGAATGGAATACTGATATAAATGTTGATAATTGAAGCATTACGCAGTATCAGCAACAAGCGCAATGGGCAAGTAAAGTACAAATTGTAATCCCCCAGTAAATGATCGTCAGTTTCAGCATGATGGAGGACAGGGCAGTATGAATATTTGTAATAATGAAATGCTAACTCCTGCATACGAGTTTGATGATAATATTTTGCCGCGGCCGCCAATTAGGGAACTTGATGAAAACGGGATTGTAGAAATATTTGATTTTCCTGCTATTACCCCTCCATCTCCTTCAGTGCAACAAGAAGAAAGCATTAATTCTATGACTAGTGAAATAAATACAGCATTAGATCTGTTACAAGAAGTAGATTCAAGATGACATGAAAAACTGTTAAGTTTGCCTACTCCCCCAATGGAAATTGAACAAACTGCAAACGATCCCTTACCTGATTTACTTGCTGGCGTCAGTCCAACACTGAATGCTATGCTACCATCACTTATGGTACCTGTTTTAGCTTGCAACCAAAATAATAATAATGGTATTGCACCAAATGATTCAAACTCAGAGTTAATGCCTCTAATTTTTGAATATGATGTATTCAACCGTACAATCAGACAAGTAGAACCATCTGAAGAAAATAGACATGAAAATTTTGATAATGTGAATGTCTGTACTCCGCCTTCAGCAAAAGAGTTGTGTATACAAACAAATTCAAAGAGTAATAGAAAGAGGACCTTTAACCGAACACAATCACATACAGCTAATGCTTATGATCAACATCGTAATATTCTTGTTGAAGCAGGTTCATCAAGTAATGTTCAACCTATCATTCAGCGATTATTTGGTAATTTTACACCTAATAATTTTGGAACAAGAGGCACTGACAAAATTAAGTAAAAAATTTAGTTGCACCTTGTGCTTGGAAACCGTGGAAGCCTACAGAAAATATGTGTGGCAGTGGAAATGAACCGCCACCATTGGATCTAGCAGTCAAAGAAAATTTTCACTTTTCGGTCTTTATGGGAGAGGAATAACCTTGGAAAATACTGATCAAGTACCGGTTGTGGACCCATAACCGTACGTACATAAATTATTTGAGTTTGCCACAAAACATATTTTATCAGGAATTCCAGAATATACATAAGCCGGATTAACGGTCGATAGCAGTAATTCTACCACCAACAACCCGGTTTTTGTTTCTTGGGGTTTAAGAGCTGAACTTACTTTCGAGGTCATTTTACAAACGCTAGAAAATGTTCTTAATTCCAACGAGAGTTTTTTGATGGGAGAATTGAAAATTAAAGTCCATTGGATTGATCCTCGACTTGGCCAGGGAGGAGTACTTAATAAGCGTGCAAATAAATTAGTGGATAAGGGATTGTTTCTTTTGGCAGGTACGATTCAAGTTCCCAATTATACAGGGTAAGTCAAAATGATGGACCCAATTTCATAAATTTATTTTGTGAAATATAATGAATATATCTTAATGTGAGCTACGCGCAAGGAAAGGCAAAAGTTCAAAGTTTAGTTGAGTTTAGTTTATGTCCCTCGTGGTTGCATTGTCTACCGCTACGCGGCGCTGGAAGCAGTTAACGAAAATGGCGCTGACTGGAGAGCAGAAATCTTTCTGTAAGCTGGATTACCATGTAAACAACTCTGTGACGAGTGTTCAACGGCATTTCCGTACCAAGTATGGCAGAAACCCACCTACTGGAAAAAACATTTGTACGTGGTATGAAAAATTCAGAGATACGGGCTGCATCTGTAAGCGAAAATCGACTGGCCGTCCTTCAGCTGAGGAAGAGACAGTGGAACGTGTTCGCGCCAGTTTTGTGTGGAGTCCACAGAAGTCTACCTACCGGGCAGCGAGGGAACTTGAAATGCCACAGAAAACTGTATGGCGAATTCTGCGGAAACGTTTACAAATGAAATCCTATCGCTTGCAACTGCTACAAGCCTTAAGAGACACTGATTATGCTGCTCGAGCGTCTTTCTGTGCTGATTTTCTCACGTTAATGGAAGAGGATGGGTTCGCCGAAAGGTTACGTTACAGTGATGAAGCGGTGTTTCACCTTTCTGGGAATGTGAATAGACACAACGTAAGGATCTGGGGAACTGATAATCCCCACGCAGTTGTGGAACACCAACGCGATTTACCCAAGGTGAATGTGTTTTGTGCCATTTCCCCTGAAAAGATTTATGGGCCCTTTTTCTTCTTTGAAGCTACTGTGACAGGACATGTTTTTCTTGATATGCTGCAACAATGGCACCTTCCACAGCTCGAAGAGGATAGTGCAGATTTCATTCTTCAATTGGATAGTGCCTCTCCGCATTACCATGGCAGCGTTCGGGATCATCTCAATGAGGCTTTGCCACAGCGCTGGATAGGCCGTGCATCTCAGGAGGATCGAGTTCTCATTCGTTGGCCACCTCGTTCCCCTGATCTGACCCATGTGATTTCTTTTTGTGGGGTTTCATAAAGGATCGTGTTTACGTACCACCACTTCCAACAACATTGGGTGACCTTCGCGCCCGCATCACAGCAGCCATTGCAGAGATTGACCGTGACACACTACACAAGGTTTGGCAGGAGATAGACTATCGGCTTGATGTGTGTCGTGTTACGCGAGGTGCTCACATAGAGCACTTGTGATGTGACTGAAACAAACTTTGAGAGTTACCCTTCTTACCACATGTATTACATTCAGATATGTTTATTATATTTCACAAAATAAATTTATGAAATCGGGTACATCATTTTGACTTACCCTGTATTTATTGTTTGCCACAAACTTTGATTTTGGCCCAAGCGAAAGCAGATAGAATTTATCCGTTAGCACAAGCTTTGCAAAATACAAAAATGCATCCAAACATGTGGATTGATAGAGCGAAAGAGCTGTGTTTTAAAGCAGGTGCTGACATTGAAAAAATTAACGGGTGTACAAACAGAGAAGTACATATGTTCCAACAACAATTACTTCCAAATTACCAAGTTGTAGCTTATAAGAAAAAAACGAAAAAAGATAAATTATTAAAGTATATAATTGTCCAGCAGCTCCAACTCAATTGTTTATCGATTTTAAAGATCACCACTACAGTGTAATTGGATCTATTAGAAAATACCTATTAGTAGAAAGATATTGTCCGTATTGTTTGAAGGGGTACAACGACCCTGAATATCGTAAATGCGAAATTACTGTTCGTATTGTGAAAAGTACCAAAACAAAAGCATATTTGTGGAGAAATATACTGCTCCCTATGTGAAAAATTCGCATCACCAGGCCATAACTGCTATGTACACCCATTAAAGAAACAACTGTATGATAGATATCTTACCATTAGATTTGACTGCGAAACTCATCCATTAGATGCTAATGAAAAGGGGGAAAGGGATCATGAAGTGAACTTGATTTGTGCATCTCATCGGTGTAACCAATGTTTCAATGAAACAAATGTGGAGGTTCCCTGTGATAATTGTGGCAATTCAAACAATGGTAACAGTAGAGACTATTTTTAGGACGATGGGAGAGTTTATAAAGCATGTATTAATTGGCAGGTCTAAATTTCAGAAGGTAGTATGTTTATCCCATAACGGATCGGGTTTCGACATAATACTGGCGGCAAGAAACTTGATTGAAGAATAAGTGCATGAAAAAAAAAACAATGTAACGTGAATGGCCAAAAAATGTTCAAATGATCTTAAATGAAAGCATTATTTTTAGAGATACGCTGATTTATATGAACAATAAACTAAGTAATTTGCCAAAGACATTGGGTATTGTTGCAAATTTAAAGAAAGGCGAGTTTTCACACATGTTCAATGCAAAGCAAAACGAAAATTATTATGATCCCATTCCGGATCTGAAATGGTTTGATATTGAAAATAAATCTCAAGATGATGCTAAAGCATTAAGGGCATGGCATGATACATGCAAGGAGGATCCCAACTTTAAATTTAATATGCAAAAAAAACTGATTAGTTCCTGTAAGAATTATGTATCTTTGTTAACGCAATCAGTTGTGAAATTTTTCAATATTATTCAGGAAAAACAGGGCGAATGAAGTGTTTTCTAACTAGTCCTACTATTGCAAGTTTTGCTTTCCGTGTGTTTAGGACATTATATTTAGAACAAAATAGTATAGCCATCTTACCACCTTTAGGTTTCCAGCACCGGGACAAGGAAAGTAAAAAGGATTTGCAATGGGTAGAGTATTTGGCTCATACTACAGGTAAAAAATTAAACATTAGTGCTAATGGAGGAGAACAAAAAGTAGGTCCCGTAGTGTGCATTTTACGGGAAGCATGAAAATAGCGAATGGTTAACTCTATTTATGATTAGTCTCCGTTTTGAAACAGTCATTTAGGTACTTACAGCAGTATCTAAATATCTGGTGTAGGGTTACTACTGGCTTGACCGCTGATTGGCTGGATCTTTGATTTAGGATTGGTTCTTGAAAACGAGGCGGAAAAGTAGGAGGGGGTTCGTTACTGACCGAAATCAACCTCTAGTTTGGAAAAAATTGTGGAAGAGGTTAGGACTATGTCACTCTGGTTCTTGAAATAGTGCGTTATTACGGAATAAGTTCTGGTATAATGGAAGAAAATAGTTAAGTGGGGGATAATGAAATCATTATTCTTAGTACTAAAACGAATATCGAAGTGAAGTTCCAGTTATATTAATATTGTGTCAGATTGAATCTCCACTTGTTTGTAATTTGGAGAATGGAACAACTCCTTATTTGTAACAAGTTGATGTGTAATATTAGAGGCTATTGTGTAAACACTGAACCTGAAGTTTGCTAAGTGTGAAAATATAAGTCTGAGTTTTTCTGCGAGTACAGATGTTGGTTTTTCTGATTGTGCTGTGTGAAGAGGAAAGAGAAATTGAATTGGAGTTAAAACCTAGAAAGGATTCGATGTTATGTAGGAAAGCTAAGGAAATTGCTTTTGAATCCTTTTTAATTTTCTGTAAGGAAGAGAAGGAAATAACTGAAACAGGTAACCTTTTCACTATTATTATTTAATTCTCAAGTGTATACAGAAGTGAATGTTATATCTCCTTGTGTTAAAATAGAAGTATAGGGGAACTAGGGGAAAGGTTATCCCCCATGAATTTGTATGCGAATCTATTTCTTGATTTCTCTGTCCTTACTAATAAGAATTAATTTATTCC
>JAGDQP010006595.1:15350-58167 GCA_022664845.1 Lepisma saccharinum | reverse complement strand
AAAGTATAGATTTTTATTGATCAAATTAAAGATAATGAATCTAGAACTTAAGTCAGTTTAACAATAGAGTTAGACTTATTCGAAAGTGTTTGCGCTATGTCTATAAGTATATATCCAGGCAGAGGAGAAATACAAAAAGGGATAGTGAGCAATTTTATTTCAGGCTGGATGTACAGATGAGATATCCTATACTTCTTCTAGGTAAATTATTTTTATCCCAAGTATTAATTATGAATCATTCTTGCATGGGACTCAAGTCTGATTATGGAAATCTCTGATTACGATTTTCGCACCAATTTTTCGTAAAGCTGAGTTTCTGTTGTGGTTTGGTAGGTATCGACAGATAGATGCTTAAACACTACAGTCCCTAGAAAGTGGATGGATATCTTAAAGATGAAAATACATAAGAAGTAACTATAGCAGAATTCAATGGTTGCTATTTTCACGAAGATCTTCAGTGTTATTCTGGACTCCGCCATACTTCATTAAATTGTTCAGAAGATCTTGAACAATTCTAACATCGTACCTTGAACAAGGCAGAATATATACGCAGTTTGAAAAACACAACATTGATCGAAATACGCGAATGGAATAAACAAGTGAAGATAAGCAAGGACACACAAAAGTTTTTAAGACCCACTGCGCAAATCTTTATGATGGATTATTCCCGAAGCTTGCATTTAAGGTTGGAATTACAGAATGCTCCCGTAGTCTGTATAAATGCGGTGAAAATGAATCCATTACCTACCTGGATATAACGAGCTTGTATCCGTGGGTAATTGCTAGAAAAATGCTGCCTGTAGGCATGCCACACGTGTACAAAAACAACTTTCCAGAACTGGAAAAAGTACACGTATTGCACTATTTTGCCACCAACTGATCTTAAACTTCCAATATTGCCATTTTCATGTAATTCAAAATTACGTTTTGGTCTGTGCAGAACATGTATGGAAGAAACAAATAATAATGACTGCCACTATACAGAAAAAGAGAGGGAATTCAGGGGACATTTTACCACACCAGAACTTCATGAAAGTTTGAAACGGGGATATGAAGTAAAAGAAATCGATGAAGTCTGGGAATTCAAAATGCAATCTGGCTTATTTTAAGTATTTGGGAAGTTTCCTTACAATGAAGCAGGAAGCCAGTGGATTTCCTGTCGAGTGTAAAACAGAAGAACAAAAGCAACAGTACATCAAAGACTATGAACAACAAGAAAAGTATTCTAATGAAGTACGACAAGATTGAGTAAAACCCAGGAATGCGTTACATTGCAAAATTGTTTTTGAATTCCCTGTAAGGCAAATGGGAACAACGCACAGACTTACCAGAATCTAAAATTGTTGAGGATAGCGTATCATTTTTTAATATCATGCTTAATCGAAATTACGAAGTTTCAACAGTAACACCCGTAGGAGAAAAAAGTTTAATTGTGACGTACAAGGACAAGGAAAAGGAAAACAAACCGTTGTCATTTTAGAATATTTGTTTGGCCGCATTTTTTACATCATGTGCACGGCTACGGTTATATTAATTAATGGATATTGTAGGGTATGATAAACTAATGTATGTGGATACGGATTCCATCATGTATATCCACAATAAAAACGTAAAGTCGCGTCTGGAAACTGGGATGTACCTTGGCGAATTAACTATTCAAATCCCTGATGGCCATTATTTGAATTTGTTTACTGGTTTAGGTCCAAAGTATTATGCGGATCGCATACAGGAAATTGCAACTGGAAAGATCAAGGATATTTTGAAAATTAGAGGCATCACCTTAAACTATCGAAATAAAGACGAAATTATTCTGGACCATTTCTTTGATTTGATTACCGAAAAAACAAAAATAGTTATTTTTCTCCAAATAATATTCGTAGAAAACCTGGATTGGCGATTGTGTCTAAACCTGAAACCAAGACCCATCAGATAACTACCAGTAAACGACGAAGAATTATTGAAGACATTACAACCACCGACTACAAAACCTTACGCTATGGCTACAAACATTAAAAAATTGCAGTAGTAGTAGTAGAACTTGCTAATATAATAGCAAAAACCTGTATTGAAACTTCTCATTTGAATTCAAGATGTTGTCGTTTCAACATCCTTGTACCATCAAGGTCAGTTGCCCTTCAAATTCGGGAATAACTACGTTCATTAATAAGTTGTTACAATTTAAATATCATATGTTTAGTACTAAATTCAAAGAAATAGTTTGGTGTTGTGGAACTGTTTTTGCATTCTTTACCGTTGAAAATGTTAGGTTTCATCACGGTATTCTCAATATGAAAACATTTGAAATTCAACCAAATTCACTGATTATTTTAGATGATTTAATGAATGAAACAAACGTAGTTGTAAATGACATTTTAAGAAACTATAGTCACCATAAAAGTTTAACTATCATTTTCATTGTTCAAAATTTGTATCCAAAAGACAACGATTCCCGTAATATTTCCTCAAATAGTCATTATCTCTTTGTTTTTAAGAATCCACATGATAAACTACAAATTGTATACCTAGCAAAGCAAATTATGCCACGTGATTGTAAAGCACTGGTAGGCGTATTTGAACAAGCCACAGCAAATCCATATAGTTATCTCCTGTTTGATTTAACGCAAAGTATTCCTGAGGTATTACGAATTCGTAGCAACATTTTTTGATGAAAACATGCATATCCATGAGCATGTAAAAGACCGGCATAATCCAATAACGTTCAGCTCACGTTAGGATGTCGAGCTTAAATCATTACAAAGATGAGCTCCTTGATCTTTGTAGATGTAAGGGCAAGCAACGAAAAAGGTTGTTACAAAAAGCTTCAGGAGGTGTCATTCGAACCATTGCACAAGTAGCCAAAAATGCCATAAATGGACACATTCCATTGAGTCCACACCAGAAAACAAGATTACGTCGACATAAAAGAACGTTTTGTGCATTGTCTCTTGCAAAGTCCAGTATTAAACGTAGACGAAAAATATTATTACAAAATGGAGGGGCAGTTTTACCTTTATTGCTAGCAACCATATTAAGTGCAGTGCCCGGGAGTATTTTCAAATTGGTAGCATGGAGACGCCTCAATTTCAAAAAAATGATTTTAGTACCGGAACAAGCAACAGCACAATTGGCATCATCAGTAAAATCCCAGAAATCACACCAAACCCGCTTAGATCAAGAAATACAAAATGTATTAACACGTACGGACATAACACCACATGAAAAATGGAAAATGTATCAGCAAGCACTACATAGGTACTTGGATCATATTCCACCAAGAAACCAACCGATTGCACTTCCTCTCGTGGAATCAGATGTCACAACAAAAAGTATTTCTACAAATCCATTATTTCAACTTATTTTAGATTCTGTTCCTAAAACGCTTAGGCGAAAAACACGAGTCTTTTTAAATCTAGTACATGCCTCCAACCGCATCAGTTGGGATCCTTGTGGTGTGGTAACCATTGATAATACTGTTCTTCCAGGATCTAATATTATTGATCTTGTAAATGAAGTGGCAAGAAAACGTAAACCACGAAACCCAATTGGAATACAATCATTTAAGCAATTATTACAGGAAATTAATGTTCCAAAAGAATTAATTATTTTTCAGTTTTGATTCAGGTGCATCTTTGTTTAGGGAACCATTACGTATTCGTAAACTAATAAAAACCAAAAAGTTAAAAGTAAAAAAAACAAAAGCCAAAAAACGTAATACCTTTTTAAGAAATTTTATATTTTATTAAATGTAAACATGTCCTTTTTAAAATTGTTTTAAAACGTATTTGGATCCAGTTTTTCTGGAAAGTATTAGAAAATTACAACAAAAATGTGCAACATCAAATATAAAAGTTAAAAATTGGTTAGCATCGCAAGATACCTATACATTACATACTCCCGTATGTAAAACCTTTCCGCGAAAACAATATTTTATGAGTGATCCAAATGAATTTTTTCAAATGGATTTAGCCGTTATGCAAAACGTGTCCAAGTATAATGATATGTACAGATACATTTTATGCTATACTGATGTTTTTTTCACGGTATTCAACATGTATCGCCGTCAAGAATAAAACGGGTCCTGTTGTAACTGAAGCCATTACGAAAATTTTAAATTCATTGAAATTACCATTACCACGTTGTCAAATGGATTTAGGGACGGAATTTTATAACCAACACGTAAAACAGGTATTTGAAAAGTATGAGGTTAATCATTACAGTGTTCATTCTTAAATAAAAGCAGCACTTGTAGAATGATCGTTGAAAAAAAATATACAAGCACTTTACGGCAGAAAATACATACCGGTACATTCATGTATTAGACCATCTCGTACATAGTTATAATCATAGTCCGCATTCCACAATTAAATTTGCGCCTAGTGATGTCTCGGTAACAAACGTAAAAAAGTCTGTCAAACCCTATACGGAAACAGATAAAAATTAAACCCAAATGTAAATTACAATCCGAGGACTATGTTCGTGTAAGTAAATATAAACATAAATTGGAAAAGTAATACTTACAGAAATGGTCGCGTGAATCTATATTGTTGACAAATGTATTTAAAGTAATCCCGTCGTGTATAAAATATGATTGGAATGGTGATCCCAACAAGGGAAGCTTTTATAATCAGGAACTTCAAAAAAATATTAGAAGTTAAAAGAAAACGTACGTTATTGAAAAAGTGTTAAAACGAAGAAAAGGATGAGTCTACCTTAAATGGTTAGGATATCCTAAAAGTATGAATAGCTCTGTACGACGAGAAACTGTTCAGTCAGCATCATGGCATCAACCGTACATGCTAATGAACTTTATGTAACATTACCCTCCAATGCTAGTTTGTATGCATTTGATAATGCAACTGCATCACATACAACCAAGCT
Organism: Lepisma saccharinum; assembly: GCA_022664845.1. NCBI lineage: Eukaryota > Metazoa > Arthropoda > Insecta > Zygentoma > Lepismatidae > Lepisma > Lepisma saccharinum. Next base: position 53,289 of record JAGDQP010006595.1, on the reverse strand, counting down.
TTTCAACCAATACATTTAACAGGAAATTGGGTGGTGGGGTTAATGGGAATTAGTATTCCCTGGAGTTTTTATAATATTAAGCAGGAGGAAGAAATTATTATTCAAACGCAAGGCAAAAAGAGAACACAATATAATATTAAATTTCCACCAGGATATTATGGTTCCGTACAGACATTGGTGGAAAGTATTCCACAAATGATTGAGACTCAAGAAAAGGAACAAGCACCACAAGAAGCAAAACAAAAGGAAGATGAAAAAAACAGTTCCGAATCAGACTTCAAAATTTACTTAAAGTAACTCAAATGAATAAACAATTAGAAACAGAACTTAATGCTGCTGACAATGATGATGACGCTGAACCTGAACTTGTAGCTGAAGATTGACAAACAGACGATTGACTAGTGGCTGACAAACATTGAGAGAATCTTATAAACTATACTGTTGAAACAATTTTGTTACTGTATTTCAGCAATATGCTTTGAAACGTATTTTAAACATATTTTGTAAAGAACTTTATTAAGAATTTACTTTGATTTTTTCCATATTCCTGAAATTTTGGCAAAGGTGTGAGGGACTAAAAATTTCATCCCACCAAAATTTAATATGCTAATGTAAACCGTTGGAAAACATTTTAAACATATTTTGTAAATAACATTTTCTGAGGTTGTTACTTGCTTTTTTGCTCTAAATGACAAGGTCTGAAAGTGGGTATCTGTGGTTGATCCATATAACTGTTACAAATCACTGTTAAAAACATCAGTAACTTTTCCCTAAACTGTTATCAAAAATAAAAGTTACTAATAATACTTAAAATTCATATCCATTAACTCACGTGATGCGCTTCACATTTTGCAGTCTTTCACGAACGTTTTAGAGTGAAATTCGTTACTGTAGTAATAAGTATGCTATAAGATTTTATTTTATTTAAAATAAATAGAGAATCATTATTTCTTGCTCAAACATATTTACTTTTCCGATAAAGTTTAAATTAGTGAAACCAAATAATTTTAGAATAATGTTTCCAACACTTAGTTTCTCAACCAAGGTTGGCAGTACTTGCCATTTGGTTGGAATTGAAATATTTTATATCAAAAGTGAGGTGATTAAATTTTTTGTGTAATGTGAAAAGAATTACTGCTTAAATCATGTCATATATGGATAAGGTCTTCCCACAAATAAAAACAATGTTTTTCTGGTCTTATTCCGAGAAAGTAGACTTTAAGGCAGCAGTTATTGTTAAGATGTTCAGTATAACTTTCTATGACATCTATAACTAGTAAAGAGTAAGCTGTTTAAAGATATTTGCAGAATATTCATAGAATGTTTTTCCTGCATATTTCACAGTCTCTCTTAATTAAAACAAATCCGTATACCAAAGTTAAGTATATAATAGGCTTTCAAGTTGTCCTCATAAATTAACTGTCATAACATATTCGTCATAGATTGAGAATATATCTCTAAATATATTTTATAAACTCATTATTGAAAGAATGTATCAAATATATGATTTTGTAAGCCTACCTGTGGCAAATTTTTTGCTCTCGCTAACAATACCGTGAACACGAAATTCAGCTTCTTTGCAGCTTAAGCGCCAACTACAAAGAACAATATATTATTTTTTCTAAAAGCCTACAAAGTGCGACAATGAATGAAACAGTGACCCACAAACACTGCACATCCTATTAAATACTGGAAGAGATTTAATCAGCTTACTGAAAAAAACTATAATTACTTATCCACTACTGCGAGACGACCATATAATACATTCTGGTCCTAATAAAGCCAACACATTTGCAGAATATTTCGAGGAAATCTTCACACCGGCCAACAGCATTGTATCACATTTCCAGTTTTGCACCCTGATGATCAGCACCGTTTCAACGAAAATCTTCGCCTCACAACACAATTCACCGTGGAGGCCGTAACAGGAAAAATATCACATAAGAAAAGTACTGGTCCCGGCTTGGACAGTATTTCATATCGTCCCATAAAGGATACAAACTTATAACATTGACAAATAAATTTTCAGTACATTTTCTTGGATTAGCAAGCTGTGAAGAAGTATTTAACTGGATGAGAGTTATACAATTGGACAGGATTTATAACCAGGGAGGTTCTGAGTTTGAAGGTATAAGCGAAGTGTGAGTAATACTTAAAATTATATTGAAATTTGTACTTAAAGGAAAAATGAATGCATTAGTTTTATGAAACTCTATGATCTTTGAAAGTAATTCTTTCACGAGCGAGATTATAGGATTAGAATACAAACTTGTCTTTTGGTTATGAAAATCAGTGTTTCTTTCAGAAAAAACTTTGTGGAGGTGTTTATATATTAAATTTACCTTTAGAGAACTTTTACTAAATATATTTTTTCATATATACAATAACATGAGAACAACATAGCTGACTTGAATTTTTGCATGTAAATTAAGTATTACATGTTCAAAACTGATATATTCAACTTGCCGTTTTCAAAAAGTGTCTTGGTCAAGTTTAATAATTGAAAATGTGAAATTTCTTCAAAGATATTTGCTAATGGATCCCTTTTCGTTCTGCCGACATGATTATTCCTATAGCTTTTGCAAGACAAATTTTATTTCAACCAAATTCAGCTTAGTAAAAATGCATTACGACGTTGTGTTTAGCAAGACAATATAATAGTTTTTCCTTCTTCCCGAGTGGAAATATAAAAAAATAACACCTTTCTTATCCACACATTTCATAGCGTATAAGGAGAAAACGAAACATTTCTATGATTCCTTTAGCGCGTTATTTGGTGGCTTTCAAACTTTCATTTAGAGTATTCTAGCGACTTTTTCTTTTGTAGATGACAACACTAATCGCAGCCGATGTTAACGATTCTTTAGGTCGTTTGCCTCTGTCACTGTTGTCGCGTAACGATTCCTTATTTCGTACACTTCTGTCACTGTTGCTGGTAGCAGTTGCACACCCCTTTTGCTGCCGAGTTGTCCATGTCTATGTTTTAGTTTAAATATTAATGTTATATATTATTGGTGTGAGAAATATTTAACAACTTTCAGAAAAAAACATTTTATGTGCATATACTCCCACATAATAATGAGGAGAAATAGTTTCTACATTTGGAAAAATATGATTTTTCACTACCAATTGAAAGACTGAAAATGCTGTGGACATTTGCTTTTCTAGATTTTGTATTTGGTATTTTTATTTATTACTGATATAAATATTTCCTAGCGAAAGAAGCTTGTTTATTGATTACATTTTAATCAGCTACAAGCTGTAAACTAATCACTACTAGATTACGATCGCTGATCATTTTTTTGTAAAGTAAGCGATTCAACGGAAGGCGTCAGCTATTAAGCAGCTTTTGTAGGCCTTTAAATAACTTTAACTGCAACATGTCTGAGTTCAATATATATGGTTTCAAGTATAATTTTCTTCTTGAATTTAAATATTAACTATCATTGAAAAGCACAAATTTAAATAACAGATGAAGAGCTAAGTCTCTAATAATTTGAACGTAATTGAACTGTTTGAGAGAATTTTTCATATGAGAGATAGAAGCTTAATGATGTGCATCAATAATGTTATTTTCCGATGCAAATCGTATATTGATTTCTATAAGAGTTGTGTTATTCATTTTATATTTCTTAAAAATGGAATATTCAAGTTCAGTTTTCTAATAGTTTGTATTGGAAATCGTTTACTTATTGAAAATATTAAATTTTCTTCAAATATATATTAGCACGATCATATTCAGTCACTCTATAATTCTTCGTAGTGCTTTCTTTGTTTTCACCTCTATGGATACACTGTAATATTTATTAATACAGCTTGTGAACAATATTTTTTTGAACGAAATTCAAAATAGTAACATTGCATTTTAACTTCGTTTATAAGCATAAGATGATATCATATGATTAAGCAGTTCAATCTTTGTTATAGTATGGATTTCATTTCCTTTCTCTTTTTAAAGGACTCTTTTTAAAAGTCGTTTGTACATTCAACGCTAAACTTTTCCATATATATTTTATTTAAGACAGAGTGCTTGCTTCAGAGATTATACTAAAATTTGTGCACCATGCTTTTTGCTTGTAAGAATCTATAGTGTATAACACTTGTATAAGGTCACTCTGAACGAGAACCATCTCGATTGTACTAGGACAATCAATCAGTAAAAAGAGACACATATACGGAGAGAGAGAAAAAGAGAGAAAGAAGTGAATATTCCTCTAACAGCATACACTAATAATAATAAGGATTTAGTCAGCTTGTTTGAAAATATTGATAATTTAAAAACACAGGTTTTATAAAATAAGAAGGCAACAGCAACTTTGCTGAATCTCGCTTTTTAGAACTTGGAATGTTTTGACAAAACACGTTAATTGTAATATAAAAATAGGAAGGATCCATAGTCTAGCAATTAGAGCGTTGTACTCATGTCCGCGTGGTCCGAGGTTCAATTCCCGGCTGGAGTTCCCCTTGTAGCTTCTACCCAGCGTCGGGATTCAAACTGGGGAGCCATATGAATAAAGACTACAGAACTTGGAAATTATGATCTAAACTTTTACTTATCAAGGAGCATAAGTATACTGTTACTACTTGGGACATTAACTTTGACTGTATACTTTTGAGCGGATGATGCGACCTGACATTATACAGGGTTGTAGGCCTAAAACTGATAAATACCGAAGGATATAATGTTGCGGAAGGCGTGGTATCTATGCTATCAGTAATTTACTTTCTTTTATCTAGAAATATTTTACTCGCATAAAATTAAGTAATAATTTTGGTTAATACTAAAATAGTAAAAAATTAGTAAAGTAGTAAAAAAATATATTTAAGAATATACTCTTCAAAGATTTTCATAACTAGATGATTCTACAAGAATCCGTTCATACTTGAAGGCGGGTCAATAAATATTTCTCAAAGAATAGATTCAAAGTCATGTATTATTTTTATAGGAATGATCTGACCTAATATAAAATATAACTACTTCCTTCTTATAATCCTCTAGACATGCATAAACTTTGAGATTTAGGAATATAAAAGTATATTTATTAAAAATTTGCATATGTCTTAAAATTTCATCTCAAAGTACTATGTATGTGCAATATCTGCATTTTCTCTCTAAGTAGATTATGTGCATTGGTTTTCAAAGTTATTTTTTACATTAATATAAACTAAGAAGATTATGTATAGTAGTATTCAAAATTCTTTTATGATTTGGATTTATAGAGGAAATTATTTTATTTGCAAATAATTATAGACAAGTTTCTTAAACTTTCAATATAAAAATTAATACCTTTAAAATAATATGGTAGAAGCTTAATTTTATACTATATATTCTATATGGTTTCCAGAATGTCAGTAATATTATTTTTTCAATTCAGCAAAGAGTAACCTTTTTTGATATTCACTTTCTTATTATTTCAATCTCAAAGGATATACAGGGTGGTAAATTGAAAGTGGCCCGGAGAACAGAGTGCAAGGGTACAGAGAAATACAGCACGGAAAGGAACTACAATACTAATCTGAGTATAGCAGATGTTGAAAATGACCACCATTCATCTCCTGGCACTTTTGGGACCTGGTAAGCAAGTTGCTGAGGGCAGATCGAAGCTGGACTGCTCAAATGGCTGCAATCTCATCCGAAATGCTCTGCTGCAGTTCTTAAAGACTATGAGGGTTGTTGCGATACACCTTCGACTTGAGGGTACCCCACAAAAATTAATCGCACATGCCACTTTGACATCATTAAACTTCTGAACAAACAACTGACCACACCGTTTCCACCACTTTGTAGTCACGTAACTTTCCACCACGAACACAAGCTGCTCCACTGTGAGTACCATCTTCCCTTTGCACTGCTAAGGTCACACAGACACAGCCAGCACTACTTCTGATCCGGTTTGGATAACGTGTTGGGAGTACACGCTGTGTGCGCGTCACGAGATGTCGTTATATGCCTCCAGCCACGTTTTATGAATGAAAAGTATACCTAGAGCGTATTTTTAACAACATTAAGTTTCTACATAAAAAATTGAAGCCTTACACTATTTTAATCTTTCGCACATTCAAGTAAAGATACACTTTTACGTTCTCAGCAACTTCAAATTTCTTCAAACAATCAGTTTTTAATGTTTACCGTTATTCCCTATCAGGTTCAGCATTAATATGTTTTGTAACTAGTTTCTCTCTGACATCCTCCACTTCAAGTATAAGTAAGGCATGTAAAGTAGATTGAAAAATCCTGATAATTTCAAAATATTTATGTTTTAATATACAAACGTTATAAATTTCTAAAAGATAAATAGGATACATCAACACTCTCCATGTAAGCTTCGTCAAGCACTTTTCTTCAGCTACAGATCGAATGACACAGTCGTGTAGTTTCATTAGGAAGTTTATAAAAACCGCTTCCATATATCAGAGGAAAGTTTGTTTTCCCAATTTATGATAGTTTCGTAAATACACTGTCCATGAATTATATTATTAACACATTGACAGGAATATACACTTCGTTTTGCACAAGAAGGACGATAGAGTGCGCTATATGTATATTCAATATCTTTACTTTCCTCCTTACTAATATTGTAGATCTCATCTTCACTGTCTGAAATAAAATCCAGTTCTACACTTGAAGTAGATTCACTATGTGATATAGCGGAATATGTCGTGTCATGGTTTCCCGCCACTTCCTCTATATTTATAATTGAATTATCATCCCCATCTGATATAAATACCACTTCTAAACTTGACAACGATGCACTACTAGAAATATTTGGAGATGATAATTCCTCACGATTTGGATATTTAAAGAAGTGCATTTGGCTTGATAAGCGAATTTGTTTACTTCATACTAATGACACAACTGAACAATAATATTTTAAATCTTAAAGTAAGAACTTGTTCTAACTAGATTCAGCGTGTTCTAAAAATTATTCAAGACAAAGTGGAAAAACAGAGTAAGTACAAGGTCACCACGTTAAGAACTACTTTTCACCAAACACCTGCGTCCTTCAAAAAATCAAGTTCTAACATGTTCCGCATATACCTGCAAGCTTGTTTGTTAACTCCTGTATCTAACAAAAGCTCAATTTTTACTTTAAAAGAAATATTTTCTTCTGGTGCAGAACAACTTCTTCGCAATAAAACTTGTTCCCATTCGCTCGATCACCGTTGTTGAGATATAACGAAAAACACGTGCCGAGTCATTTCAAACAATCAATTTCTTGTATTTTGCTACGCGTCGATTGATTTCAATGATGGAAGTCATTATATCATCCTGCGCGTTGATTCATTATCCATTTCGAAAATCTTTTATTGATTCTTTGTTTAAATAAAAATAAAAAGTCCATACCTGATCTGTGTATTAAAAATACAAAGTATAAAACTAAAAGTTTTTTTTTTATTTCATAAAGTAAAACTTTCATTAGTAAGTATTTTCTTGAAAAGTTTAAATTGTGGCTTAAGTTTGAATTCTCTCTTCATATTAACGTTTTAATAAATAATGTTAGAAAGTTTTAAATAATAGTTTATTATGTTTGAGCTATAACAAAAAGCTAAATATAAAACGGGCCTATTTTTGTAATAAACCTTAAACTAATGATTCTTAACTCATGATTGTACTTCTTTTTATTGTAGGATAGCGATGAAAATTAAGAAATTTGCAGTTAGTAATACCATAGAAGAAGATGAGCATTCCATTGCTAATCTTAAAGAAATAGATACATCTAACTTAATTATTTCAACTACTACTAGTACCAGTATTATTCCTACTCAAGATACCAGCTTTGTAAACATGGAAGATTCATCAGTCGAGGGAAATGAAGATATAGCATTAAATGAAGATATGGTATTGAATGAAATTGTTAGTATACTTAAGTTTAATGAGGAACAGCAAGTACTAGTCGTCAGAAAGGTTATCAGTATTTTTTTCATTTAACGAAGATATAGCAAACAACTTAGAGTGGTGTTATTGTTCCCCTACTTTTGTGCATGGCGATTGTATTTGGAAGGTTATTAAGGAATGGTATCCTGTAAACCCACAGGACGCATTATTATGTGAAGGATGTTTCTTCAAATTTCTTTATAAACAACATTATAGTTGTAAAATACAGGAAGAATCAAATTTACATAGTCGTGCAGTGAATAGTATTTTAATAGAAAAACGAATACAAGAAATATATGACCAATAGAGTGTACGCCATCATAATTCAAATATGGAGCTAAAGAGAATATTCTTGAAAGCATTGAATTATACGCTAAAATTGAACCAGAAGAAATCACTAGACTGGTTTTAGAAAATCATTTTTATCACTTGTGAAGTAAAACTATTCAACTATGTCTTTCAGAAACGGTGATAAATGTAAAAGACTTTAATATGTTTACTTTGTCGGAAACACCAAGAATTTGTCAATGGATATAATAGAGAATAAAAAATTGTATAGATATTTTTATTTAACTTAAATAAATATATAATTCGCATATTTTCCATTTGCTTTTAGTTAGTTATAAGTAACATTAATTCTTCATTACAAGTTTAAAATAGAACTTGTTTCAATTATCTTAATTATTATTATTATTATGTTACAAATGTGAACGCAAATATGATGAATGATTTCAAATTATTATTATTTTTGGGCCATCAAAGAATATTTAAGTATACTTTTTCTAAAATTACAACTAAGTATTAAAATTATTTGAACAAAGCTTTTATTTTATTTTAAATTATTCTTAAAACTTAAATCCGGTTAGTTTTTGAAATTAAGATTTCAAGTTTAATAAATTGTAGTTCATTTTTACTTAGTGAACTTTTTATTTCGTTTTTCTTTCTGTAACTAATTCATTTTCGGGAAAACAGTTTTTCTTTTCTAAGTTTGAAACAACAAAGTTTTACTTTTGTAAAAATTAATTTTACAACTTATTGAAAATACTTGAACAAAGGCTATCGTAACTGATTTTCTTTTCACCATTGAAATTTTAACAATTTACGCCTAAAGTTTAATAAAGAAATTTTAATTGAAGAAATTTCTACGTAAGTTAATAATTACAAAATAATTTATTTAAACAAAAGTTAAATAAAGAGTATAATGTACCTTACAAGATAATATTTTAGTTAAACGAAAAGACAATTAAAATTATTTTTACTTCAAACAAATTGTTTACTTCAATGAAAACAAAAGACTTGTTTTAAATTATTTTTCTTCTATAAGTTATTTATTAAAAGTATTTTACTTAATGTTTCCTTTAAAATAGAAATATTCCATCTTTACAAGTTTTAAAATTAATATATCATTCAAATTTTAGTGCAAAGAAAAGAAATTCCCATATTTTATTTCTAAATATTTTTTTCTTAAACTAATTTCATTTCTTGGCTAAATCAAAATCAGATTTTATATATTTTTTATAAATTTATTTCATACTCGTAAAAGTAGTAGTATAATGGTATATATACAATAACAAGATTACAATTTTATCTTGAACAAATTTTCCAAAAGTTTAATCAATATTTAAGTTGCATAAAGTTTCTTACTGCGCAACCGTTCACTTGATTCTATTCATAGTAAGCATAACACCTTACATTAACATTAAAATTTAATGAAGTAAGCGAAATACAACCTTGATCATTTACATATTTTACGTCCTTTAATTGAAACAATTTTTGAATCCAATGGACTTTTTCAGTACTTTTACAACAGAATAATGCATCAACTTCGCAGAGTTGTGCAATTATTCTTCGAATAGGAGTTACAGAATAACCGTTTGAAGTATCCAATCATAATCCATGAAAATTGTCAGTTAACTACTGACACTGTTTTTGATAGCCTATTGCTAATTCTACCATTTCACATGGAGGTTTTACTATACAATGAAACATAAGGTAGTATCACTTGAATTTTTATTATTTCTCATTTAAATGCTGAGAAAAGTTTTATTTAAAAAAATTGAACACGTTAAAAACAGAGGATGACATTTTAAAACCTTGCACAAAAGTAATATATTTTGTTGAATAAATTAAAGATTTTACTGGAATAAATTTTTGTTCAATAATAGTTGGCAAGATTTGTGCAATAAATTCTGTATCTCGAAAAAGAATCCTACATTTCTTAAGAAAACATATTCATTTAAATATTTATCTATCGTTGTTTCTTATAAATATCATAATAATCAGTAAATGTTTTATGATGATTTACATGATTCATTAAATGTTTTGATATAACTGATCCAGTATTGCACTGATATATACAGTGATGAGTAATGTTTAAAGTACATACACTACACTTCATTACTCGCTTCGCATTAATGTCAGAACAATTCTATGAAAACTTTGAAATTCTTAAAATAACTAAGTTTTTACTGTTTCAAATATACATGAGTCTAAAATAAACAAAACACTGCAAAAAGTACACTCCATCTTCTTTCAAACTAATAGCTCAAATAACAAGGTCATCGTTTTCAAGACCGTATATTATATCTTTTGAAATTTGTTTATCTCTTACCTCTTCGTTCAAGTAAGTATCGCAATCCACATTCAAAACTAACTATTTTAAAGTCACCCAAATTTTCATGATTTTCTAAATAAACATTATATATCTGCATAAAATTACTAAGTTTAAGCACTGCGTTCCAAGTACGATCATTTAAAAATTCACTACGTTCAAATTAATTTAGCTCCCAACTGAGACAAGCGTGTGCTAACTGATTAGGAATATTATAAAACAGGTAGAAAAAACTATAGGTGTATTAAGACAATTAAAGTTGTCTATGGCATTCCAAATACAAAGTTCTTCAATAACATTAATCCCGCATTCACAAGTCGGAATATTAGATTCCCTTCACTTTCACATGAAACAGTTTCAGCAGCATGTGCGTTTAATTCAAAAGAATTTTTCAAATTTAGTGAACATTCATTCTGGAATGACCATCAGAAAAAGCAAGGTTTAATGCAGTAATATTTTCTGCACTATGTAAACCACTTTCAACAAGTCTTGATAAAACAAACTTTGATTCACTCTTGGAACCACTATCCCTGTAACTGAAGATTCAATAGGACAATCAAAACTAGTCACTAACGAAGCAGCAAAGCTAATGCGCACGTTCTGCTTCCTGCACCACACAAACAAAACTGTCTGATCAGTAATTCTCATCACACCACAATAAGCTTTGGAAAGACATGATAAACTGAGACTGGTTTACCTACTGCTGCTACAAGTCTATTCCCGCAGCTACTGATCGAAACCAATCAGCTTCTTACTTTTCATTGTGCAATGAAGAGGCACCTTCACTTTTAGTTAGGGGAAAGGTATTAGTCAAACCATAAACTTCGCCTTTAATTTTCTTCAATAATAAAATAGGACGTTAAGTTTTCTTCACATGTAATAATAAATAATACTTTAATGTAGTATATTTAGGTTTGGTAATTCATCTTGAACTACCAGTAAAATGAAAATTCAACTTTCACAAGTTTCTAAGTTGTCAATGACACTTTACTCATTACTCATTGCACCACTCACATGCACCAAATCTGTCCTTTATGAGTAATTACTCAATTAGTTCCACTATTTTGATTCCCAATAGAAAACGAAGTCCATATTCAAAGTTAGTTTTTAAATGATTAGATCCAGGATCAGTATTTACATAACAACTAAATATATCATCTATATCTTTGGATTTAATAACACTCGATAAACACTATCATTCAAAAACTGAATATGATTCTCTTCACTTAATGGTGTTCCACGAAATAAATATCGCATATACTCATGTTCACTTTAATCCTTCTTCCAAAATGTAAATGCAGAACAAAGTAAAATGTCTTTAGGGTTCCAATTACGAATTTATTTTAGTATACAAGTTTGATCAACCCATTTTGATCGACATCAACAGGAAGGCTTTGCAAGCAAAGAAGATGGTAAGTTAACAATGGTATTTTCACTAAAGTTCTGTTCCATGGTTACAACAAGACTAAAGGTTTAAATTATAAGTAGGTCACTGAACAGCTAGGTAGAGAACAAGATTCAACTTCTCTAGAGAATAAAACACGGTATGAAAAATACAGTAGTGAAATATCACTGATGGTCTAGTCTATTCAATACTTTTAAAAAACTGTCAATAATAAAATCAAGGTAGCTAAACGCCAATATTATGTATTGTGCACAATCTTATAAAAACTTAATTATTTATATATTTCATGTAAACACTTTTCTAACTTTTCTTATCTAAAGTTCTTAAAGTAAATTCAAATTTTACTTCATCCATTCGGAGTAAAAGTAAATTGTGTGGAAATTGGTCAAATAATTCAACATTATCAAAATCCACGTAAATTCAAAGATAAACAAGAAAAAATCGCAATATTCATTATTAGTCTACAAATGCCTCTCCTCATAATCGGTTTCTGCAATAACGTATTTCTCAATTAATTTTGATTTTACTTCATCTACTCTGAGTAAAAGTGTTAAAATGAACATGTTTCGAAAGATACACATGATAAATATGAAGAATTCACAGCATCTAATATTAATCTGCATGTACGTCTCCTAAAAGACCTTTCTTCATCTATAGATCGTGTAGCACAACGATGTCTCTGACTATTGCGAACATTATAGAAACATTCAGCACAGAATAAGAGACAATTGTTTTTATATTTCGAATTTTCAATACCTTCTAAAATACAGTTGTCATCAATCGTATAATTCACACATGCGCATTAATTTTTAATTTCACTAGAACACATGGCGGTAGATGAAACTTAATTGTACTGCACGGCACTATCAGTTTCCTCAGCACTAGAAACATCATATTCTTCATCACTACCTGAAATAAATTCTACCTCTAAACTTGATGTTGATGCACAGCGGTAAATACGGTAATCATTCTCCGTCAACGGTCCATCGCCTTCATCCGCACTTCGATCTTCGTAAAAATGCATGATACCTTTACTAATGTCACAGCACAACTGTGCACAAAAATTTAAAGTAAATAACTTTACACGTCCTGAACTATTTTATAAGTAACAATATTCAACTGGTTCTGTAACCACCTGGAGAGTAAAATCCCAGTGAGCATTAGCGGAAATGCAATTTGTTCCCTCCTACTGAGCAGTGTAGCTGCGATTTAGATAAAAACTCCGCGTCGATTCTATGTTAAGGAATAAAAATATCAATCAATTGGCGCCGTTGTCAATTAAACGCCAGACATAAAGAAAAAATTGTTTTCTCTTTCAGGGCAGTATAGCTGCAAGACAACTTGTTCTATCTTGAATAAACCATGAAAGGATATTTTCCCTGCTCCTGAGAACCAGAGGTCCGAAACAGTAAACGCATTGTTAAAGAAACAAAAACGTCAATCAATTGGCGCCATATCAATCAAACGCTAGACATAAAGAGAAACCTCTTCCTGAGCAGTACATTTGCGATACAACAAAAAGTACGCGTCGCCTCGTTTGAAAGAAACTCTGCGCATGCGCGAAACATCAAAAGATATAGTAGAAAAATTAGTTGAGCAAGGGATCTTCTACTGTGTGTTTCGCAATGACGGTAGATGCATTTTCCGTCAAAATAATATAATGTAACCCATCAGCAAATAAATCAAAACTCCTCAACAAACATTCATAAACTACATTAAATGTATTCTTCCAGATAGCGTTGTATAGTTTTCCGCGATCGAAGTTTTATACCAAGTTTCGAGGCAAGGGCGGGCAACGGGTACTATCTGCGGTTACGAGCCGGTCAACAAACAACAAAATGGCTGAGGATGCATTAAAAATAATAATTTTAAAAAATCATTGATTAATACTTATCTTCTTCATTATTACATATACAGCCTATATAGTACTCGGGCACCTCCCTTAAACCTCTAAGTCCTCTCTGCAAGCACCAGAACCTGCTACATCTGTTTCTATAGGGCATAAAATCGATTTCAAATTGTAAGAAACTTGGTCCTCTTCTACTGAGGCCACCATCTTAACTACACGATACACATATTAAAAGAGACTTCGTTTCCGACTAGTGTTAAAATCTTAGAATACCTTTTCGATCGACTTGGCTATTGCTATCGAACATTAACATTTACGTCCAGCAATCACGACATGTTTCCCAAATATATCATTTAGAGTATTATGGCTGTAATTTTTATAAGGCATAAGGGATTATGAGGCCGTTTATAGTAAATGTAAACGAAATAAAAAGTATACTAAAATAAACGTATACCCATAAATTAATTGAATATAATAATAAGGCTCAAATTTGAAAAAAAATATCTTACTATATTAAAACGCATCTTGAGAACAAATACACATGTGAAATAATCTTTCAAGAACCATCATATAGAATGTTTCCGAAAACAGAACAAAAATTTTTGATGTTAGTCATTGCTCAAACCATTTATATAATGGAATTCCAACAAGATATGGCAGATTAAACATTGTATGTTGATTAACTATTGTATAGATATAAACAGATGTGTCATAGACAGAAAGAGACCTGTTTCGCCACTTATTACAAAGACTAATATTGACATGTCTCAAGTTATGCCTCTGTAGCAAAGTTAAGATGTTTCTATTTTTATAATTTGTTCGATGTTAGTTAGTTCTTTTCATATGTTTACAAATTGACCATTCTGTTGAATAGTTTTCCTTTCTTTGTTATTTCATATCAGCGTTACAGTTCAATGAAAAACGCGTGGCGTATTGGTAGAACGTTGGTTTACGAATTAAAATAACATGTTAGATCCCTAGCGTGGGCCAAGATTTTTTCTTAAACTATATTTTAAAATATTCTAATTTGTTAATAATATACCTTTTTCTCGAATTTTAAAGATTGTTTTCAAAAGTGTAGTTTTTTTAATAAAATCTTTTCTTGTGTTTTTTTCTTAAAATATATATTTTTCTAAGTTCAAATTTATTGTTAATAAGTGCTTTCTTGCATTTTCCGTAGATTATCTAAAATTAGTGAAAGTGAAAAAAATTTACCATGCTAACGTGGAATTTAACTATTAAAAGCAACGATGTATATAAACCCTTAGCGATAGCGGAGTGTGCAACGGGGAGGGCGGTCTGAAGGGAGGGGGCGGCGCTAGCCGCAACGGGGCGCAGTCCCCGGTTAGAGGTCGGTATACGTGAAAGTGATGTAAACATTCTACTTCTACTTGATTACAGCGGTAGTTTGCCAAAAGCAACTTGAATGCAAAATTTCTCATAAAAAACATTCTTCCTGTTGTTACTGGTTGGGATGGCGAAAATGTATGCTGCACTACACCTTTTGTCGCGAGCCCGCCCAACTTAACTTTTAACAAAATAAGTCCCTTTTGCGCATGCGTTTCCTTGTTAGCTTTAGAAATGATAAGCGTTACTACTTTATCTTTAATTTCTTCATATGAATCCTACGATTGTTTATTTACCAGCTTTCAAAGAAATTGACCCCGTTTATTCCTTTCAAAACTATTAACTTCTTCTATACAACTATCGTATTCCGGATATTCTGGAGCCCGAATTAGTGTGGTATTTAAAACCTTAAGTATATTTTCACTTTATAACTCGATGGCTTACAATGCAATGCTTGTCACCATAGACACACAATATTTGCACACACGTTTCATACATGCCCTTAGCACCATTCAGGCTAATACAGCCTTCATACTTACTACTTACTCTTAACTACATTTGGTTGTACTTGTTACAATGTCATATAGGCAAACATCACTAACGTTTAGCACGTTTATTTCCTTTTTGTGTAACGTGTGGTAGTAGTAATACATTAAAATAATACTGACAAAATATTTTTTTTATTAGAATGACTTTATTCTATTCTTGAAACTACGTATACAAGGGAAATAGATAGTAAAAAAATGGGTTTCCGTAGCCAAGATCCACATTTTCCGGTGGTGCTTCATCTTCTCCTAAAAAATAATGAATGATATTATTCAAGCATACAATTTCACATAAATAAACGAAAACAAATTAACTGGTACATTTATTTCCAGCCATGAAAACAAACAGAGCATGTCAAATTGAAGGGTTTAGAGCATTAGTGCTCCATCTGTATTCTAGAGAAACAGAAGAAGCGAAAAAAGAGACGTAGAATGCTCACGCTTTGAGTATTAATGTCAAACTAATAATTGCGAGAGAAAATTTTCGCAACTAGCGGTGAAGAAACTAAAATATTCTTACTTTTGTGTCGTTTCTTTTTAGTTACTCTGAAAACTGGGTTGTGCAACTGTAGTTTTCAATTCTTCAATCATAGAAAACGACACCAAAGTCCTTACTGAGTAATACGAATAATTTTAAGACTACAGTTCTGTTTCTATTGTTTAGGATTGAGGAAGTTTGAGTTGGACTAAAGTACAAACGTTTTGAAGCTACACATACATTACGATTATTTACCAATGTCCCTTATGAAATAATGAGTTGATTCCAAAAAAAATACTAAGTACTCATGTTTCTGCTGCAGTATTTTTGCCATTTTAGTTATGTTGAGAAAACGAAAATTGTTTCAAACGATTTTAAGAATTACAATAATGACTATTTTCAACAGCTACTTCGTGATACAGGCTTGAAACTTTGCACAACTATGAAGAATATCAACAATTGAACTATATAGTGCCGGTGCAACAAAAATGTTGCATTTTCAAAGTGTGCAAATAAGTGTATTCAGACGCTAAACTCAGTCATCTAGTGTTGTCTTATATAGAAGAAATAATGATCGTTTTCATTTCTATATTCTGCAACTTACAAGCGGAAAGCTACTTTGTGTTCTTGGGTTTCCACGACACTTCACTACATATAGAATACTAGCCGTGTAAAGCCATTCGACTGAATACCAAACATTTAGCAGAAGGATTCTAAAATACTTTTTATAAACGCAACGGTGTAAGAACTTGCATAGATTCAAGCATCACAGAAGTAAACCTGCAAGCTCTCAGAGCCTAGGGCGCGTAATTATTGAACTACATAAGGTTTCGAATTCATCACCCACCTTCAGATTTTTTTTACTTTACCTTGAATATGTCGGAATATCTAATGTTTGGCTAGAAAACAGTTATTAGACAGCTAGAGTATATTATTAGGCTGTTAGTTAACATGACAAAGCAAAGGCTTGTCTTTCATTTAACCATGGTATACATCAATAATACAACAGCCAGTATAGATAAATATAAAATTATAAATATATAAATTTATTCGCACATAGAGATCATGAAGTACGGAAGTTCTTCGAGTGACGCTAGTTCACATTTGTTACCAGCACCCACATATATACAGCTAATTTCGTAACTTGCGAACTATAAGCTCCATTTTGATGCTTGAACTTGCATTTGAAAGCTCTTTGCCATAAGACAGAAAAAATCTGGATCGGTAGGACCTCCATGGGACTCACCAGGGCGTTTCGAAAAAAAAGATCAAAATTTCACATTGCTGATGATAGAACTGATCCCAGACCATATACAAAGCAGAATCGTAATCTACGCTTCAATACTTTTCAAACGATGTACACACGTCAAAATCGGTAAAAGAGGTTTAAAAGGTGGGACTTCTTTATCCCAATCACATAATTTTCACAAACGATAGAAAAGGGATAGAGTGCAGCTCTATACTTGGCCGCAAGCTAGGCACCTTTGGCTCAAACGATTTCATCCATATCATAAAATAGTACGGGACCATTTTTCAAAGCCCTGAGCATCGCACCCGAACCTTACTCACAGAACACACTATACTCTCTTGGCAGAAGGCGCCCTGTTGTCCAGAGGCGTAGGAGAGTGGGCACCCCCAATGTGGCACATCGATTTTTTTAAAAGAGGCCCAAATAGAGCATGGTACACCGACCTAATACCATGCCCGTGGCGTACGGGAGGGGTGTATCCCCCCAATATTGCATATACGGGTTGTTTTTTGGTAGAAGGGCCAAACAGAGCACTGCACTTCCGACCTTAAACAATGGTGATACCATAGCTTTCCATACTAGGACCATTGCAAGTAGTCTATTTCGCAGCGCTATAGATCTTAATGGTTCCTAATTGCCAAAATTTTGTCGCAATCACACGAAACTTTGGATTTAGGTAGATTATGATGAGACACGACCATCGAGTGGCATATAAAAAAAATGGTGACCTCGAGATCAAAGTGTGTAAGAGTTCGTATTACTCTTCGTGTTTGTTTCGGAATACAGTTGATTTAAAAAAAAATAGAACGAATGCCTTTTTTTAATAGGAGCACATTTTCATAGATGTATATATATATATATATATATATATATATATATATGTGTGTGTGTGTGTGTGTGTGTGTGTGTACGAGGCTCGAAAGAATTCTTACTGACTTGTCCACCACCTATCAATAATTAATATTTTTTATTATTTTTTACAGACTGAATATTTTCAATATATTGAGGGGCTATAATATAGAAAAGGGTGCTCCTACCAATTTTTATAGTGGTGCTAATTACACCAGGAATTAACATAATGGTGTACTATAAAATAACCTTTGTATCGCTCTTATAGGCACTTACTAGTCACTAACATATTAACACAATAGCGTATTATAAAATAACCAAAGTATTGCTATTATAGTTAGTTACTAGGACTAGCATATAACAATGGAGACGTTTAACATTGTTAGGGAGACACAAATTATTATAAACAATTTAACGACAATGGCACACTGATAACCATCGAGATAAAAGCCCCAAGATAAAAGTCATATAATATTACTGTGTATGATGGTCTTTCGGGGAAAAGGTTTTATTTGAGGGTCACATCAACGGCAAACAAATTAATCTGCTACATGAGGATAACCACTACGACGTAATCATTAGTCTAACGGCAACATTCTCGTGCGGTTATTACTGCATATAATGTCGTAAGAAGTATAATACAGAAGAACGTAATGCTGCTAAATGTAAATCCCTATGCGCTAAATGTCAATCTAGACCACCGTGTACAACCACTGAAATATTGAGTTATTGTAAGGAGTGTAACAGAGGTTTTTTGACTCAGAGTGTTCTGCAAATCATAAGCGTAATGCTTTGTGCGACACTCTGCGAGTGTGTAATTTATGCCTAAAGGCCTATATGGTGAAAAAAGGTTGAACCCCGTATATTTGCGGGGAGGCGTCCTGTACTGTGTGTTGCAATATGATGCCTCAAGGGGATATATGCCATTTTCAGCCAGCTCTCATGTTTTCCCCGTAAATGGCTAATTGTATTTTATGATATTGAGTTCCGCCAAGAGAGGATAGTATGTGGTGGTGTCTCGAAACATGAGCCAAATCTAGTTGTGTGCCAGCAGGCGTCTTACAAGTGTGGTAGTAGCGAACAATGTACTGATTGCAATCAAAATCAACAAATATTTCATGGGGATAATTGCATTGAGCAATTTTTAGATTATTTAACCATAATGCGGCCGGGCATTAATAAGCTCATATGCATCGCGCACAACGTTAAATCCTATGAGTCATTTCTTTCTGGGGTGCATGATTGTGTAAAAAGTGTGGACAAGCCGCATAATAATGCAGGGGTGCAAAATAATGTCCATGGAGTATTTGTATTCAAAATTTATCGACTGTCTCAATATGGCGTTGAGCAAACTGAGTGAGGCGCTTGATTTGCCCAAAGCAAAGGGGTGGTTCCCACATCTATTCAACACACAGCAAAATCAGATGTACTGCCGTGAAAAGCCTGGAATAGCCTTTTATGACGTGGGTCATTTGAAAATTGACAACGGAAGGCGTTTGAAAGCTGGTACGCGGCAGAGAAAAAGAGACTGGGCGATACTAGTTTTATGTTTAAGGATCAGTTCATACACTATTGTATCGTGGATGTGGATTTGCTTCCTGGGGCGTGCGTCAAATTCATGAGTGAATTTCACACGCTAACTCGAGTGAACCCTTTTCTTGATAAAATCAGCATTGCCAGTGCTTGCAATGTGATATTTCGGAAGCGGTTCTTGCTGCCGCGGACCATAGGTATCATACCGCACAACGGGTATCGATGGCGCGATACCTATTCTGTGGACGCAGTCCAGTGGCTTGTACACGAAGAGCAGGATCTAGGTATTAATATCCGGCATGCTGGAAATGGTATCAAGGTTGTTGTTAAGGGTGGCTTTAAGATTGAAGGGTATACTCAACACCAAGATGACGAACATGTGTGGTAGTACCAGGTGTGTCTTTTCCACGGCTGTCCACGGTGTTACCCCACAGGGCGTAACAATCCAGTGCGTAACGATCCCTATAGATCTTTCAACACGCGCTATGAAATCACGTGTGCTAAAATAGCGCGATTGAAAGAACTGGGCTATGTTATACATGAGATCTGAGAGTGTCAGTGGCGTAACTACCTTCGAGTTCACCCTGAAGTGCACGACTGTCCGCAGCAATCCCGCGACAAAAAATGCCTTATTCAACCTCGTGACGCCCTGTATGGAGGCAGAGTAGATGCAACGAATTGAGCCCGGGGAGAAAGTTAAATACCTGGATATAAACAGCCTCTATCCGTACTGTTGTGAAGAAGTATCACGTGGGCCATCCAAAGATCTATGTTGGTGATAGCGAGTGTCCGGATATCGACTCATTTGAGGGAATACTAAAATGAACCTGCTCCTGCTGGATTACCTCTACCATCCGGTACTCCCTTATCGTACCGACGGCAAGTTATTATTCCCTCTTTGCAAGTCGTGTTCGGACACTTGCAATAGCGATAAGGAGGAGGAATGTGCCCACACAGAAGCAGAGCGAGCTCTGACCGGTGTGTGTGTGGGTCGTTGATGAAGTGCGAAAAGCGATGTAGAAAGGGTACCGAGTGCTCGAAAAGCACGAGGTTTGGGAGTACAAGGTTGCCATGCATGACCCCGAGAAAAAAAGGAGGGCTCTTCACCGATTACATTAATATGTTTACAAAGGTGAAGGTGGAGTGCACTGGGTGGCCCGCGGGATGTGATAGCGAGGAAGCGAAGGAGGCCTTCATACAGGAGTATTTCGAGAGGGAGCGGCAAAAGATCGCTGTGAATAAGGCGAAAAAAAGCATCGCCAAGCTGGCCCTCAACTCGCTGTAGGGTAAGTTCGCACAGCGTGAGAATCTGGACCGCACCACGATCATCAGGGATCCTGAAAAGTATTTTGCGAAGTTGACTGACCCCAACATCAAGGTCAAATCATGCATAGCTGTAGGCGACAAGATCTGGCTACTGAACTGGACTGTTGAGGACGGTGTCGGGGCCAGTTCCCAAAATACTAATGTTATCATAGCGGCGTATACAACAGGACACGCTCGCCTCGAGCTATACCACTACCTGGACATACTCGGCGAGCAGGTGCTGTACTATGATATAGACAGCATCATATACAGCCAGTGGAACGGAGTTCCAGACCTGCCGTTCGGTGTTTATCTGCGTAATTTTAAGAACTAGTTAGCAGAGTATCGGGTCGACGCATATATTCAAGAGTACTGTGCCGGCGGCCCCAAGTGTTATGCTTATGATGTGTTTAATCCAGCCGGTGGGAGTAGGATGTGTAGCTGTAAAATTAATGTTATAACTTTAAATATTTTTTTTCATTTTGGGACCCACCTTCCACCCCTGTCTCTATGCATTCTTTGCACAAAATGAGTTGTGCACTTCCAAGGGCGTGCAGCACGAGCAGTTGTTCGCTCTTCCCATTTTGGGACAGACAGTCCCTAGAGATTCTCGGATTGCCGGTGTTCCGACAGTCCGAGAAGCTCCTTTGTTCCTTCAGTTTTGTCTTCGGGTGGTGTGGGACGGACTTTGGACCAAGCGACCAGAATATTCTCATGGTCTTTGTTCCTAATTTTGGAATTTTTCTTGGTTGGATGCCCTACCATTATGTTTTATTTGCAATTTTATACAGAAAACATTTAACATATAGAACAACGCACATACACACAAGGACAGCACAACATAGACGTCGACTCAGGATGGCTTCTTCTTCTTTTTCTGAAACGATAAGAAAATAGGGGAGGAAAATGAAGTTGGACTGCAACGTAAGTATTACTCGTATTTTCTCACAAAGTTTTTGCTAGTCCGTTCTGTTTTTCCTTTCCTGGTTACCTTCCTCCTTTACTCACGCAGTTAGTCTTGTTCCTCAAGTCACAATCGCATCACACACACAACACTTAAAGGCTAGTATATTTAAAAATGCTTGAATGTTTGTGTCCCGGATTCCAGGTCACTCACATTTAGTTTCTGTTTGATTTTTTTTCAGTTTCTTGTTTTAATCTTCTATTATATTTGGCATCCCGTTACCACTCACACACACGCACACTACTATTTGAGCGTCTCTTGATGCCGGGTTCCTAAAGCAAGCCACCCACGAGGACACCGCTGGTTTCCAGGGGTGATACACTCGCTCACTATTACTTTATTTAACTTGATTTTGTGCACTGTTGCTATTACTTTATTTAACTTGTTTTAATATTTCGTTTTTTCATGGAGTTTTGTTATTGGTTTATTTTTAGTTTGCTTAAGTTATTTATTTCAGTTTCTGATTGTTCCATCCCACCTGCTAATAGTGAAGTTCACGCTCGTCGAACCGGTCGCGCAATCGCGCCTCACCCGCGATGTCCGCGTAGCGTTTCCCTCCATGCGGTATCAGCTCCCTAACCTGTTTTCTATTGGTCAGCTTCTGGTCTTCGCCGCGCCCGACCTCGGTCGCCTCCGGATATAAATTTCCTTCTGTGATACTCTGTTACTTTTGGGTTATCTCCTGGAGAACAATCGCCAGTTCTGGTGTTCTCAGAACTTCTGCGATTTCCATATCCTCCAGGAGAGTTCTTTGTTGGCCAACCAGGTTCTCTGTTTCTTCGCATTTTAGCATTACGTGTTCCGGGGTAGCGACCGACCCACAGGTTATCATATCTTTTAGTTTCTGCCTGAATGGGCCATGTCCCGTGAGGAAGTGTAGCAGACCTCCCGTAATCTCCACGTCGAGCTCCATCTTGCTAGCAACGTCCGGTATTATAATATATAATCTTCTAGCTTTCGAGCATTCTTGCCATAGATGCTGCCATGCATTGGTTAGTATTTCCTGCACATCTTGTTTGTTGTCCACAGGACCATGTAGTATCCTAGTGACTTTTTCGTTATTTTTCTTTAAATAATGAAACATTGAAACTTTATATCTTTATAACTTTAAATAATGAGACATTGAAACATATTAATTTTGAACAAAGACGAGATATAATTGTACACAACCTTCCTGTCATTAACATTCCCACTGGCCGCAAAATTGGAAGGACAAAAGTTCATCGGGTAATCACAAAAGATAAAACCAGCAAAATATTTAAGGTCACCACAAACAAAAGAAAACGCGTTGCTGACAACGACACACTTCCTTATGGCTATAAAAGAAAACGTTTAAGTATTGACTTTTAAAAACCGAAATAATAACAATATTATATTATATTCCTAACTCGCATGGTAATTTAATAGAATATAATGGAGTGGCAAATACATTTTACATGCATGCTTTCAGCCCCGACAGAGTCATTTCGTTAAAATTCTAAAGATGGTAACATATCTACTAAAATTATTCAATGAAACTACACTCAATATAATATTTGCTATTTTGCTTTATATTTGCACAGATTTCCATCTAATAAGTGCATCTGCTCCAAACTCACAGCAATAACATATATATATATATATATATATATACATATATATAATTATTATTATTATTATTATTAATAGAAATTATACGACGTGGAGTTTGTAGCTTGTTGCGTATAGAAATTCATACATTTTGTTACTTTTCTCTATTTTAAGGCTAATAACAATATTAAAAGTTTGAAGTCCGGGATGGCCCCTGCTCCTCCCCTTCCCTTTTTGGTGTTTCTCGATACAGATTGGGAATTGGTATGCAAGTGTTAATATTTGTAGGTTTGTTTAGAAGAATGGAAGCTTTTTCTGAGAATTCTTGATATAATACAAAAATAGAGCATATTCTTTAAGGGGTACGCAGCCCGGCTCCCTTGGTGCTTTTGGTACAAATTGGTAAACTTAAAGTTTACGGCAAAGCGAAAATTTGTGCTATGGAATTCATTAATAAGTTAGAAAAAAATAAATTGTTTTCTTATTTGTTGACAGGGAGATACATTTTTATTGCGTTATGACCAGGAAAGACGTATTACAAAAGTAAAAAAATCAAATAATAACTTTGTAAGGTACAGATATTATTAACAAAAAACAAGCTGGAGTCCGACTCGGACCTCGCCCCTTCCCCATCCCCTTGGTATGTGACTGTTAACTTAAGAAAATATTAACGTTATTAGAAAAAACAGTTCTTTGCGTATCCTTTATAATTACCAGCAAATATACAGGGTGGTAACATAATGCACAGACAAACCTTTAAAAATGATAATATATATAAATAATTAGAAATCTTATTTAAATCAAATAATACTTCAAATATTTAATACCACTAACGGTAAAGATGATAATGTGTATTCGAAATGCTTACAGTGACTACGGAAGAGAATCCCCAAGGAAGCAAGAGATATCGAGATTTTTTATGTAAATGTGGTTCATAATCATAGTAGATTTGTAATTATCTTCTCGACTTAGTTACAAGGTAACCAAAAATGTTTCTGCCATTCTAGACCAGTGATAAACAAAGAGCAATACAGTTTGCAGCACGTACCTTTAGGTTTCGAAGTAAGCTCCATCAGAATCCAACACCTTTAGCCAACGTTCCTGCAGCTGCACAATACCCTGGTGATAAAAGTCGATGGTCTTCGAGGCAAAAAAGTGCGTTCCGCAGGTCTCCCTTATTGGGTAAGGATCTCCTACGCAGGTAGTTGTCGAGGGAATGAAACAGGTGATAATTTGTTATCACAAGGTGCAGGGAATACGACGCATGGCACAGTGTCTCCCAGCCCAGCTGCTGAAGGATCTCCCGGGTCCTCTTTGCCACATGTGGCTTGAAATTGTAATGGAGGAACAGCCCATCCTTGCGATTCACCAATACCGGCTCCTTCTGCCGCAATGCACGGTGCACCTATTGCAACTGCTGTAAGTAGAGGTCAGCAGTGATTCTCTGACGAGGTGGAAGCAGCTCGTAATGCACCACTTGGTGACAAGTCCACCATACAAAGAGCATAACTTTTCGTGTGTGCAGAGGTGGTCTTGAGGTGTGAGGAACAGGGTCACGTGGCGACAACCAATATCTGGTACGCTTGGATGTGTCATAAACGACCCATTTTTCGTCACCAGTGAGCAAGCGATCAAATATAGGTGTGTTCAGGTGAAGAGAGCAAGGACAAACAGGCTGTCATTCGTTGTTCCTTGTTGGCTGCTGACAATGTGTGGTGTACCCATTTGCTTAACCTGTATAACTTCCCTATATCCTGCAGGTGCAGGCTGACTGTTTCAGCGGAAATATGGAACCTTTCTGCAAGAACTTCACACATTATACCAGTGTCCTCCTCGATGGTTGCTTTCAGGGCTTTGTCATCCAACACATGTGGTCGTCCACTGCGAGGTTCATCAGCAAGGCTCATATCTCCCGAACGTAATTTCTTGTACCAATGCCTCGTGGTGCGTTCGTTTACGGCACTCTCATACACTGTCTGTCATATGCGGCAGCTGACAGGCCCACTTTCGCCATACAACAAACACACGCGAACAAGCTGCTTCGATGCCCAGATTTCTTTTTAACACTGGACGATCTATGTCTGTGCGTAAGCACTGCTGTGTGTAAGCAGCGTGCCTGTATTGCTGAAGGTCGATGGTCAAACTATCTCCTGATCGCTTGACAGGCACGTGGGTCATTTCGTTTCCTCTCTGTGTTCACATGATTAATGGTACGACAAAAACGGCCAAAACTTTTTGGTTACCTTGTATTTTAGACTTCTCCAATGGTATGATCTCGTTTTTCATTTGGTGCGTGGGTACAAATGTCATTACAGGGTGATGAATAAGGAATAAAGCGTAGTATAGTGACATTAAAGAGACAGGTGGATTGTTTGTCTCCGAAAAGCTGGATCTATTGAGTATTGCGAATAGTTATTAATTAATTACCACATCAAACAACTAGTGTAGTTATCTATCTTTGTGAATATTTCCGCGAAATAGCGGCTAACCTATTTCACGATAAGTTTTAAATTGGCAAAGGTGTCGTACTTCATGTAAAATAAGACTTTTTTTTTTTCAAAAATGCATCGCGATATATAGATTAGACATGAATGTGGTTTAAACATTATTTTCAGATTACAGTTTTTACAATTTAAGATTACAATTATTCCTTCAGGTTGCTGGAGATGGCATTATTAAACAGACATGAATTAATGTTTTGTATAAGAAATGCGGCTGACGTATCATATAGGCGAACCAGACGTATCTAGACAGGCGAAATCCAGAAGGATCAATTTTGTATAACTGATATCCGAGTTTCTAGAAATCAAGACTAGTGAAAAATTACGTAGTGGTCACCCGAAAACTTCCAAGATTCCACAAGGCATCACTGACGCCTCTCAGCAGAATTTGGTACCAGTGAGACATAATTTTTCCGATCTTGGCATACCAATAAGTAAAATCAGTTCAAGATCCAGGTACAGCAGGAACTATCATAAGATAATCCTGAAAGATGTATCGTCCTGAATCTGTGATTTGCGCCAACATCATCATATTCCTTCATTCGCATAGTTCATCTCTTTCTGGGGCAGAAATTGTTGTACTGTCATTAGTAATATTAACCATTATTACCAAATTTGACAAGTAGTATCACTCCACTGTGGTTGGGTGACCCCAACCCTTACTTGATAAAAATTTCCAAAGTCGTCTTAAATGTAAAGGTTACGGGATCTTGTGGAATACGGAGCAGCAATACTATTGGACCCATATTTAACCGCAATACGCTTAACATCCAGAGGTAGCTAGGAGTTCTCCAGGAGTAGTGTTCCGTTTTTTTTTTTTTATTGCAGATGATAATTTTCTCTGTTATTTCCAAGAAGGTCTCAATCTCTCTAGCACACTATGTAAAAATGTTAGTTAATTGTTCGATGTTAAATTTACTGTTTATTGCATTGAATACCTGGGTCCTTATTATTACCATCGAGTTCACCCCACTGACTTCTATTTGTAGAGCTATCTTAACTACTGATATTTCCTGCGAAAATGTGTAAAAGATAAAAAGATAAAATAAAATGAATTTTATGGGCGGTAACAGCACTATGGCTTACGCCCGTCCCGATACAGGGGAAGCCCCTTATCTTGGTCATGTCCAAATTTAGCTGTAAATTAAAATAATAAAAAAGATAAAAGATGAAGATGTAAAAGGTCTTCACAATCAGCCTACTGGTGTAAATGGCCAGTATAACAAGGAAGTACTGGTGTAAATGGGCCTTCACAAGAGAAAACAAAAATACACTCTAAAACTTAACAGCTAAAGAGCATAATCATATAAAATAAACGGAAATCATAAAACGCTCTGAAAAACAAGTAAAAATATTACCGTTTAAGTTTAGGTTTATACCTAGGCTTCCCTTTCCTTCCCACGAGATTAAAATCCATATCCATCAGGTGGTCCTCAATCATGTCTGAAGCCAAAGATGAACTTGGTTCATCGATAGTATGTGCAGACTCTTCCTGAGCTAATTGAGCAGACAAAACATTCGTCAGAGTCTTAATGCTTGTAGCGAGAGGCGAAGTTCGAACTAATTTCGAGACTTTATAGGGACTAAAAGTACACTTAACCCGTGGAGTTCTAGAGCTCTGCACAGGTGTTTTTGTCCCTGACTCTGCGTCGGCATATTACGAGGAGTCTCCGATTCTTTGGGCGGCTTCGGAGGGTCGTTATGTACATCAGACTCTGTTTGTGTTGATATATTAACTGTCTGGGTACCAACCGAGACAGTTTTAACTGCTAGTCTGGCTACAACATGTGAAAACGCACCACAGGGAAGGGTGCACTGAGACTCTCTTAATCAACGTTTAGCATCACCAGCAGATATTTTCTCTATCACCATCAGCTATCTATTTCGTTTTTCCTCTTTAAATACCGGACAGTCACGCGACCAGGCCGTGTGATCACCCTTGCAGTTAACACACTGAGGTTTCAGTGATGTGCAAGGATCCGCACCATGGCTACTGGTACCGCATATTGCACATACAGCAGAGGTCGCCTTACACGACGTGCTGGTGTGTCCATAGTGCTGGCATTTAAAACAGCGGAGCGGACTCGGTATATAAGGACGGACAGGTAAGCAATAGAAAGCTACCTTCACGTCCTTGGGAAGCTGTGGGGTGGGAAACGTCAAAATTAGGGAGCTCGTGGGGTGGAG
Source organism: Lepisma saccharinum (assembly GCA_022664845.1). Taxonomy (NCBI): domain Eukaryota; kingdom Metazoa; phylum Arthropoda; class Insecta; order Zygentoma; family Lepismatidae; genus Lepisma; species Lepisma saccharinum. The sequence continues at coordinate 25,021 of JAGDQP010006595.1, read as the reverse complement.
TTCAACACTCTTTCTTGTTTTAATTCGTCGAACATTGACGACACCTTCGCTGGCAAGTTCATTCTTAATCTCCTCTTCAGGGACATCTTGCAAATCCCAACAAGATATTACGCCCTGAGTAAAGTTCAGTTGACGGTGTGCTTCAACTTGAACTTGAAAGTGACCTAGTGACTTCAATTTCAGGAGATTAGTTGTTTGTTTATTGCTAGACGTCTCCACTAAGAGTGTGCCGTTGCGAAGCTTTTTAACATGTTTGAGTTCGCCGGCAACATGAGCAAGTTGTCTTGAATTATGAAAGGGGATAATCCCTTCAAAGCACCTGGATTTTCTGTCTCATTCTTAACTTTAATCACAAGATATCGCGTGATATTCGGTACGATACTTGTCTGTTCCTCTACTTCAATTTTATCTTCCTTGTCACTGGTTGATTCAGTAGCTGTATGCGTCTTTTGCTTACATCAGTGACTTTATCTTCATTCTGTCTCTTCTGTTTCTTTCTCTTTTTCTCCGAAGGCGACTTATTAGGATGTGGTGGAGGCATGATGAATGAAAGCCGTAAATGCCCACACTGCTCCGTCTTCGTTCTGAGGAGCCAACAAGGCTGCCGGGTACTACCCTCATCACCCTTGTCAGCAAGCTGGAAAACGAGGCGAAGTCCAATGACTTGGCGTCGAAATCACTTGCACTCCCGACTGATGGATACTTGGGACATCCACTCCCCCCAGTGTTGGCGTGACCAAATGTCCGAAGAGCTCCCCAATGGCGCACTTCCCAGTCTCAACGAGCTAGACCATCCAAGAATCTGCTGTTAAGAACCAGGTTCTATCCAATGGTTCCGCCCCCTTTATCCTGGGGCCCAGGGGCCATCGTCAATGCAAGTACATCCTGTCACATCCTTGGTCATTGCGCAGAGGCGCAACTCACAGCACAAAAGGAGATGAAATGATGATCATCTGGGGATGAAAATGAGGTGAATGTGAATGTAACTCCTCTCTGATGGTCCTCCTTTCAAGCAGCGTAGGTTTTAGCTGCGAGGGCTGATTGCAGCCAGCTGGACGATGGGGTCGCGAAAATGTGTAAAAAACAACTACATTAAATAATGCATTCTGGAGGCCTATGAAACCATTACTTCAGTTATTGATTGATGTCTATGCATATATATTGAACCAAGCTGCTTCTCAGTGTTCACAAAGAAGTACAACATATTGAACACATCAAAGAGCTGTACATCATAAGGGTCTTTCGGAGCTTGTTGTTTCAACGTTCTGTGTTATATTTTAGAAACCATACACACAAATAAAATCAGAATACATCAATAGATTTCTGACAAATATGTGGTTTTATTTTACGCAAGCCTTTCAAAAAAACATCACCTTCACCCAAGATAGCAAACTTTAGGATCGAAGTGTATATAACCTAAAATGTAGGACCCTCACCTATTGGTTGATAGGGTGTTATGATATTCCATTTTCTTCCCATTTCCCATGCAATAGATGTTCTGACGACCCTTGGATCGTCATGCTCTCTTTGGTCAAGTATTGCATAATCTTGAAGCATTTGAAAAGCTACTTTTAACAAACACTTTAAAACTGACCGGACATGCTTTGTACCCCACCCTAACTCTCCTAACGTGAAGCGTAACCGAATGTTTTTTTGTACACGGACATAATGTAAGTCTGATAATAACACGAGTTCATTGTACGAAGTTATGGGGTACTTCATTTTCGGACTACGTTCAGCCGAGAGATCGGTTGCAGTATAAAACGAATACAACGGGAGAAAAGGTCATTCAAATATCTGGAATGAAGCAATAGTACAGAAGTTAACATCAGTCAGAACCAAACGTTTCTAGATTCTAATCAAATAGAAAAATATACCAGTGCACTCCAAAATTAAATTGTAGCAGGTCATCCAGCAAAGCCAATATTCATAAAATTAAAGGAGTCGTCCAAGATTATTCGTAAATTCAATTTTGTTTAATTTGATTATTTGAACCGCAAGAGTGCCATATTCAAATTAAAATTATAGGGTTAGACCTCTTACGTTAGAGAAGTAATATATTTTAATGTTTCTTACCACAAAGGCCAGCATAATGTGCGTTGCATTGTTGAGTGGAACAAGAACTACAAGTTTCTCCTGGTATATATATCATTTGATTAGCAAAATTTCCAGAAGGACCATAATTGCAAAATAATCTCCAGTTCGTTGCTGGTCTTCCTAAGATTTCGTCCTTGACTTTGGAGAGTCCGCAGCCAATCTTAGTCGTTTCAGCCCATACAATTTGCGTATAATGTCCAAAAGGAGCACTGAAATTTAACAGAAAATATTTTTGGTCTATTTCTAATAGAACAGTTGGGATGTTATTAATAAGGAAGAACATAATTGTAATATTATATAAAATTGTCTGCACGCATATAAAAATTACCCTGTCTTCGTGGTCCATTTCGTAACGTGGCAAATTTTGAACTGGTAATCGTTAGGTACAGTGACATTCAAAAGAATTGGGCGTCAAGAAATGGCAAATTCATTGATTTCTAACAAGGTACTTATGATCGACTTGACTTCAAAATGAACAAGGATTTTATAACACGTAGTATATTCATTTCCTGCTCCAAGCAGTCTAAGATTCAGAGAATGTATGTTTAGCATAATCTGGGTAATTGTTAATTAAAGAGGTACAAAATTAATTTCCTTTTGGTTGTAAGATATAGTAGCTATTTACAGCTATTAAGAAAAAAAGTAATTCTATATTTTATGGCTAATATTTCTGAGACCTTTTCGATCCAACACACGAAGCAAGATACAAAGAAAGAAACAAAACAAGCGGAGCAGAGAAAGAAAGAGAGAGAGAAATAGTAGAGGAAAAATTTCAAAAGAAAAATTGAATTGATTTGTGAACACACAAACTCCTCGGTCAGCAATACAAGCTCTTTCTCTGTTTTCCAATTTCTTTATAATTACATTTATGTTGTCTGCATGAGAGAGAAAGAGAGAGAGAGAGAGAGAGAGAGAGAGAGACTATGCGATATGAAGGAAAATTTATTCATGAATGGCAGACACAACCGCTAACATTGCGCTATCTATCACTTCCTGTAATTTCCAATAAATACTTAATGAACTTAACATATGTTCTTCATGTATCATATGGAGCGTACTTTCAACTTCACCATATAAATTTATACAGTTGTCTTATGAACGGTTAATAACGTAATTACAAGATACAATGTTTTACTCGTGTCAAATTGAAAATAACATATTTAAATTATTATATAAATTATATGATCTTTAATCGGAAATCCTAGACATGAGAGGATACCTCCCTATCATCGATTAGTGTGCGTCAGGTGGTAGAATAGCAGGCTCCTGAGCGAAAGGTTGCAGGCTCGAGTCCCGTTGCCCTCATGACTTTTGGCGTTTCTTTGCATAACGAGATTTGTATTTTATGCGCTGGCGTAGAGAATGAAACTGAGGAAAAGTATAACGGCAAAATATGTAATTATTTAATCATAAAGACCATAACGCTGAAAATTTACAAAATTATTAATCTAATATGTCTATATTTCTAGACAGTCATGTGTACACTGTGCGAAGGAAGTTCCTGAAATGCAAAGTAGCGAAGATAGGCAACACACCACGCAGGAAAGTTTGCGTTTAATCAGTTCTGGAGAGCAAATGAACAAAGTTTCCTCCCCATCTTTGATGCAGATTTCGCTAAAGCAATGATTGAAAGAACCTATACATAGAGATAGACATGCCCCCTCAGTTGCTTAAACTTACTTCTTTGTCCAAAAGTACGAGATCAATAATTATAAAACAACATCAGCAAATAATAAAAAGCTTTACACTCACTAAAGTTATAAAAATTAATAGTGCACTCTCCAATAAAGGGAGAAATAACACAATGTAACTGAAAACTGCGTTTATAAAAACAAATATTCTCGTTTAAGTTTCGAAATGAAACCATCTTTCAATACCATCAAAAGTTCTAGTAACTGTGCAAAAGTTAAGTGTCCTCTGTGGTGCAATGGACTAATGCGTGGAAATGAAAGCATCAAAGTTAAATCTGAGGTCGTCGGTTCGAAGCCATTCATATTACCATTCAATTTTTCAAACTTTCCTTTTTAATGAAACAAGTGAAAAATGCCAATTTTACACAAATATTTTAAACTGCATTCCAAAACTTCAATAAAATGACAAGCTCAGAGAAGTAAGTACGTTACGCTGCCAGTTTTTAACACTAAAAACAACGTAAGGGATGTAATTAAGGAAATCAAGCGAACATGTAAGTTAATATGCCAGCTATCGAATTCAATCCAAATCCGATTATTACAGAAGACAACATTTTAAACCTTTTCCCGTAAGTTGAAGAAGTTTCTCTATTTTTTACTAACTTGGGGGTGCAGATTTCGAATTTGGCAATAGAATTTTTGTCGCACATAAGTGTTCTGTGTTGTAAGGTCTTTTACTTTTTCGTATATAGAACAAAATTCCCTGATCATATTGTCTTAATTTTATGAAGATTAACACGCTTTAGATCATACCCGATGATTCCGCCCCCTCCCAAATCCTCGAGAACCGCCCCCCAACTCCATAAATTTTTACGATCCAAAATCAATATAAATCGTTAAAAACTCCACTTACACCCTCCCAATTGTGACTGTACACCCCTCAAACTGAAAATCCTGGCGGAATTCCTGCTCATAACACAGGCTATCAAGCACAGAAACACAGTAATCAAAAATCCTACAATAGCAATGAAACTCAATTTGAGGTTATGAAGCAATGTTTAATTTAGAGCTTTGAAGAACTGCAAAGGCGTTATCCCGTGTCTACACACTAAAGAGCGAAATTCCCCTCGATTTGAACTGGAAGAGGGAAGATTCTTTTATAGTAAATTTTCTTCGGAGGGAAGTTTCTGCTTGAAAACGAAGAGATTTATGGTAGCCCATGTGAATGGGAATGTAGACATTTTTTAGTTGAGTTTGAATCTGTTCATTAAAGTTTTCTTCTGAACACGAAAGCGACGTAATAAAATGATAAAATGGACAACCTATTCCAAACAAAATTGACCGCATTGTTTAGGCTGTTTTGAGCTGAAAATTATCTAAGTCCAACTTGGGAAACAGAATCTTCGGAAACAGTAAACCAAAGATCCCAGGTTCGAACCCTCAAAGGTACGGTGAATCGTCCCAATTGGAAAAGAAATGTGCAAATCTGTGTTTTTCTTTTAAGTGCAATAAGACATGTTGAAACGTTATTAAGTGTAGAAAAATGTAACATTCATTGAAATACGTAATGGTACAGTATTTTCAAACTATCCATACATCTGAGCACGTGATGGTTTTGTCACCTATGTTTCCATACGTAAATGAACATCTCCAATGAAAGCAAAGACAGCAAACATATTTTTCGCTTTTATAATACAATAAAAAGACAAAGGAGAGACAAAACAACAGCATTAGCAACGTATATGTATGTCATTGTCTTGGACACGAAAATTCAGTCATGTTTCTTCAGAAGGAGTCCACTCCGAAAGAGCTTGGTAACTATGTCCATGTTAGCTCAGTGGTCAGTTCGTGTTCAACACTCGTGTGGAGTGGAGCGCGAAGTGTATGCTCCTGCAAAGGCGAAGGCCCAGTTAGGGGTGTGTCTAGCAACTTTGGTGTTTCATACCTTTCTTGAGTGTTATATGTTTTCTTTTTACGTAAGTTTGTTTTTGACATAGTTTCCTAATCGTTGAAGAAAACGTAGTGATTTCAATTTTTCGAGTGACTTATTACTAATAAGCAGTATGGCAACTACTAGTCAAGAAGGGCAACGAAAAATAAATTTTCTTGAAAATCGCTACGCTTTGATTTCTCTACTTATCCTAAAAACCTGACATTTTGGATTTGCAACATTTTCTTGAACTTATCTACCGATAACGTTGTGAGCCTTGAGGTGGATCCCTATACCAAATCGGTATTCCTTCGAGGGATTTCGTTGGTTTTAGCTGAGAAGTAAGTGAATAGTTGTAATCGGCAAGAGGAGTTTTATGCTGACGATCAAACGTATCCCATTTCGGTGCCATTAGTCAATAAACAAACTACGGTCATTACATTAAAACCTTTACCTTTGGACGTCAGTAATCAACAAGTGGCATTTTATATGCAGTCCTATCGAACAGTTTTCAAAGTTATACTGGATGTATATAGACACCCATGTCCCCTGCAAGTGTATTCGGGCAAGCGCAAAGTGCTTTATTCAGAGTTAAAAAACAGGTTCTACCGATCTTTACACATTTTTGGTTTTAGAGTATTAGTTTTTCATGCTGGCAATGCCAATAAATGTTTTCGATGTGGCCAAGAGAGGCATTTTGTAGCCGAATGTAAAGCTAAAAATGAACGTAAACATGAGCAAGCAGTCTTCCATTTCGTACGAAATCCGATTAACCAGTTAAATAACAGTGAGTTCAATTTAGATATGACCAGTTTTCCAGTGTTAGGACGTTTACGAAAAACAAATTCGATGCCCGACGATTTGGACGTCATTCCTTCCAGTCAACCGCTTGACAACGAACAACCACCTATTGCAAGTTCCAACAGTATTTCCACGCCCCAGTTCGCCGACGGAAAAATGCCGAGCAGGTTTCTGATGCTGAACAGGACGAGGTAACTTCTCGAATGCTCTTGTGTACAACAGGCCCAACAAGATTCTGAAAACCAACATGTCCACCTTTCATTGGGTGTTACTGTGAACGAAAATCCGGTTGAGGAAATAGAACTCCCCACTGACGAATTTCAACATAACCTCGATTCTCTTGAACAACTCATGGATGTAAAAGAAAAAGACGATAACTTTTCTTGTTCTATCCCATCTAGTAGTCAAGTTTTTTCTCGTGACAAACATGATAAAAAGCGAAATACTCGCGAAACTTTACTTTCCGAATTAGTGGCAATAAAAAAGAGGCAACAAGATGAAGTTCAACTACCGTTATCAATGACGAGTCAACGTCACTACAGTTTAAGAGGAGGTTCTGTGCCTCCTCTCGAAGGAGAAAGGGGGAATAACCGGAGTGAACATTGTTTATTATTGAACGTTTTTAGCTGCAGGCGTTTTGTGTATAAACCACAGATGAAATGTATCCAGCAGCTATACTGTCTTTTCAAGCTATTTTTCGTATGCTACTGTTTTTTCTCTTCTCTCTGTTTGTGTGACAGAGATGTGTGTTTGTAATATAACACAAAGTTATACCTATGCTACAGCCAACGTTTGTACAAGTTTTTCCACTACTAAATGTAAAGCTATACAAAAGTTTATACAAGATTTTGGAGTCGATATCTTACATCTTCAAGATATTCGCAACATGGATCTTGAGATTTATAATTATGATTATTTTTAAAATACAATCAAAGATACAGGTCAGGGGGTAGGTTTCTTAGCAAGGAAAGACCTGGCTGTTATCGACTTACGGTACCATCCCAGTGGTCGGATCCTCTTTTTTTGTTGTAATGATGTTTTCTCTAATGTTTATGCTTTCTCTGGATCCCAGAATCGGCTTACAAGGAAACATTTTTTTCACAAGAGCTGGCTAAATTTAGGTTATAAAAACATGTATATTGTTTGTATGGGTGATATGAATTTATCCGCTTTTCATAATGATAGTTTTAAAGGAAATAATTACAGTGATAGCCTAAATCAACTTATTAAAACTTTTGAGTTAATTGATGTATGGCCCTTTTTGAAAAAAGATCAAAAAGTTTATACTTTTAAACGTCAAAGAGTAAAATCCGAATTGACGCCATTTATGTATCCAAACAGTTTTAGGCTGGGCTCAAAGATATTCAGTAAATACAGACTAGTTATTCTGATCATTTAACATTAATATGCAAAACTGAGGTGCCTTCTATAAAACAATACAGCCCAACTTTTGTGTGGAGATTTTCAAATCTGTGTTTAGAAAATGATGATTTTCATGCTTTAATCAAACTAACTTGGAAACAATTACTATTACGAAAAGGTAAAATGTTCTCCTTAATGGATTGGTGGCTTTATTGTAAAAATAAATTAGCATACGTTATTAAGGAATTTACGAGGCAACAAAGACAAATGAACGGTTTTATTATTATTATCACACTTTGCAAAAATATGTACTGGAGCTACAAAACGGTGAACCCGCAGATCCCGCTAAGCATAGATCCTTTCCTTACACAGAAAGGAAAATATTGGTTTCATAGGGAGAAGTAGACTAAGTAAGGAAAGTGCCAATCAAATATCCAATATTTTGCACGTTAAAAAATCAAAACAAAGGGCAAACTCTAGTTTTTTAAATTCCTATTTTCACACTGATGAGATCATTTATGAAAAAGAACATGTGTACGAAAAGGTCTTTACCAGTTATAAGAAAGTATTTGAACAGGAATCCACTTATAACCCACATAATGATTTTATCTCTATAATTTCCTCCCAATTAACACCGGAAGACCAAACTCATCTTCAACAAACTTTTACCCTTCCCGAAATTCGTCAGATTTTTAAGACACTTAACCCACATTCGGTCGGTAGACTCGGTGGGTAAAATAAACAGTTTTATCTAGCATTTAGTGACTTACTACTGCCGGCGTTATGTGAAGTTTTCAATGAGTTGTGAACAGCACGAACTTTACCTCATGAATCACTAATATTTTGGTAATCTTGATTCCAAAAACACCAGGACAAGCGTCTTTTGACTCCTTACGCATGATTAGTTTAACTAATTTAGATATTAAGTTGGTTTAAAAATGTATAACACTTCGATTAATGGAATATTCTGAAAAACTAATTCATAAGGTACAGGGGTTCTTCGTGGCTCCACACCCCTCCATATTTTGTTAACGGAATTCCGAGATATCATTCAGTTTCAAACTATAAATACCAATGCAGATTTTGTTGTTTTAAGTTCTGATCGTTCTGTATTCAACTCAGTTTCGCAGCAATAATTATTTCACTTGTTAAAAGTATTAGGCATACCAGATTCTTTGGTAAATATCATTACCCTTGTGTATACCAATAGGCAAATTAAATTACAATTGAATGACCGCATCTCCCTTGGTTATAAAATGAAAAAAGCCATTTCCCAAGGTGGCACCGAAAGTTCCTTCATCCTTACGGTTGCGTTAGCGCCATTTATTCTGAAAGCCTATTCTATGCTCCAAGGCATTTCATGTAATTCTGGTACTTTTAAAATGATGTCATATATTGATGACATTTCTTTTGTAATTAGGTCGACAGTAGAAATGTTTAACATTAAAAAAATTGTTTTTTTCTGTATCAACAAGTAGCAGGTATCGAGCTTAATCTTAGTAAATCCAAAATTTTGTACTTTAAGGAGGACCAGATCAATAATAATCAACAGTTTTTTTCAATGACTACTCAACATAAAATATTGGGTTTCTTTTGGTCAACTACTATTAAAAAACGATAAAGCTCAATGAGTCACATGTACTCGGCAAACTCTGTTCCGTTCTCCTTAATCATAAGTTCAGTTTCAATATTATTATTGACAAAGTGAATTTTGTTAATTCCTTTGTTTTCAGTAAGTGTTATTACTGAATACAGATATTACCTTTTTCTCAACTGTCTTGGGCTAAAGTAAACAAAATGATCTATTATTATTATTATTATTATTATTATTATTATTATTATTATTATTA